>AWUE01021185.1:0-215013 GCA_001974825.2 Corchorus olitorius
TTTTTTTTTTGTCTTTTTGTGACATGTGCCAAATTTTGTTGTGAATTGAGATAAGCTTCATGGACACGTGGGATGTTGAGGTGGCTTATGGGATGCTGGCAGATGGGATTCTTCAGGTATTTTCTGCTCCTTAATTCTTGTTTTGCAGTATAACTGCTTTTGCTTTATTGGATGAACTGATGATGATGATTATGCTAAAAATGTTTCCTAGATGACTTGAGCCTAATGCTAATGTGAAATGCTTGTGTTATGCGTGTGAGTGAGCTATTAATTTTTATAGAGGAAACTAAATCTGATGAATGCTATAAATGCTTGCACCTTAGTAATATGGATCAACTATTAATTCAAATCTATGGGTGCCCTAGGACTTCCTTAAAGGTAATGATGAAAAAGTGTGTGATTAGGTGCTGAAGGCATGAAATTCTCTGTGTCTAAATGCAGTACCACTGTCTAAAATATGACGCATGAGCCTACAATATACTAGCTAGGTATGCTGCAATGGAAAATGTACACTTATGCTCAACTAAACTACCATGTATATGCTATGAGATATTGTTTACTGTTGAGTGCAGTTGGCCATGGCTAGAGTAGCCCCCTGATATGTCTTAATGCTTCGAATATTAGAACTTGTCTGTTTGATGTGTATTTGCACTCACTGACAGCCTCTGTTTGCTTTTGCACCATCTTGGTTTGTGTATAGGAATAGTTCAAATGCACTGGTTTGATATTTCCAATTGTTCATGAGGATCGAATATGAGAATTTGTGGCATCGCGATAGCTATGGGGAAAGTTTACATGTTGCATCGCGGGATCAGAAGTGTCAAATAAAGGCAGAGGAAAATATGGATGGAATGGTCTCTTTTGGTCCATGAAGGCTTTGATCTTATTTCCCTTTCTCTCTCTTTTTCCTTTTCTGTACTCTTACTTATTTTGGTCTTGTGTACTTGGTGAATATTTGTACCTGCATTTACACACACATTTTTTTGGACTTTGTAATGAGGCTTGGGACTATGTACTTTCTACTTTTGGGAATTAGGAGAATCAATTGCCTTCATATCATGAATAAAAAAGAAAAGGGCTTGATCTAATTTAATCTCCCCATTTAATTTGAACACACACACATGACATGATTAAGAATGAGTATGCTCCAATGTGACGCATGCACACACATGAAAAATATGACCAAAGTGACTAATAAAAAAAATGCATATGAATGATATAATTAAAGAGAACATGAGACTAAATTGGATATGAAAATGCCATTTGAAAACTAGTCCTATTATTAAACAGGCTTAACCCATATGATTAACATGCAACAAATATTAAACTACTAAATGAATCTGTACTATGAACAATGTGGAAATGCCAAAAGTGCCCATGTTAAGATTTTTTGGTTTTTCAAAATGCAATGTAAATGACTAAGGATGAATTAGCTAATCTAGCTAAAAGTGAGCTTAAAATGACCAAAATGCCCCTGAATGTGTAAATGACCAAGATGCCCTTGAATGTGCAAATGACAAAAATGCCCCTGGATGTGCAAATGACAAAAATGCCCTATATATGACCCTAATGCCAATTAAGAAATAAAGTGCTTTAAATTAAAAGGATATGGACAAAAATGGGTGTCTACAGAAGTCTGTTTGCCCCACTAAAAGTACCTCCCTTTCCTTTTTCTTATGTCCGGCCTGACCCTTCTTAGTCTGATCACTCAACTCGTCCAGGTGCCTCGTTTTAATTGCTCCCTCCATAGCATCTCCAATAACAATTGGGAATAGCGCCTTTGAAGTATTCCTTCGGTAAAGTTTTTAAAAACAAGGAATTCAAGTCCCTTTCAAGAAGCGAGGGAATTAACAAGGCTACATCCCTAAAGTGCTTGCCGTTTTGCTAACCTACTTTCAACAGCCCCTAATTTGATCATTAGTGATTAAATTAAACACATTAGAGTAAGGAGAAGTTGTTGCACAAACCCAACAAACCTCAACCGAAGCCATACACCCATTCCTTTCACTCTTTTCTTCATTCAATTTGATTTGAATTCACTTGATCTTGTTTTCTTTTGTTTTAAAGGAAGATGGAAGCTATGGTAAGCTTAAATCCAATTGAGGAATAAGGAGATAGGCCGAGGGATGTTCATACGAATGGAGACTCTCCATTCATCCAAAATGAAACTAAGGAATCCAAAAAGATCATCAATGTGTATTAATGTGAATGTGGAGATTTTGGATAATACTGGGAGAGACTTAAGGAAGCATATAAATATTTCCCAGATTATAGTTTCAAAAAAGCCACGTAGGATGACAACGTTAAGATTTAACGGCGTTTGGGATGCACTTGCCATGGTCATCCGGATTTGGTACTAAATTGAGCTTTTTTGGAAACGTTTGGTATAGGTTTGAGCCAATTTTTAGGTTTAGTATCTAATTGAGATTATCGTAATAGGTTTGGTACCAAATTGAGATATTTACGAGTATTGAATGCATTATGCCAAGGTTCTTATTTAGGAAAGAATCCCGGAGAGATGATCAAAGGCTCGAAGGGAAATTAATTGCATTCGAAAACACAAAGAAGAAAACTTGCTTGAATACTTGAATAGATTCAACAAGCTTTGTAATGATTTCCCAACTCATGGCATTGAAGAAGAAAGGTTACTCCTATATTTTTATGAAGGACAAACTCACGAAGATAGGAGACTGGTAAATGCCGCTAGTGGAGGTTCGATGATGGATCAAACTTCTAATAAGATGTTTATTTTGAACCATGTATGCAAATTTTCTGTACTTTTGTACTTATAACTTTGTGTAACTTTGTGTAACTTTGTTCATGAGACATGCGAACAGGATACTTTGAAATTGTTGTCTTGCAGCTTGCAGGACTTTGGTGAAACCTTGAACCTTGAAATATGGCCATCAATTTGGTGAACCTTGATTTTGGAGAAACAATTCATTCCCTACTAGGATTCTAGTCTCATGTAACTTAAACTTGGGTTAAGTCAGTTTATGATATGGTAGAAAAAATGACCACATGAAGGATCAACTGGCAACAACAAAGATGAGGAATCTGCTCATGCCATCTCCAAGATAAGAGGTATATATCTCGCTTTGATCATTATTTATCTTCGTAATCTCTTAATGTCTGAAATTACATGTCATTAAATAAGTTAAGCCAAACATTATTTAGACATATTACTACTACATTGGTTGTTTCTTGTTGTCAACATTAATTATGTCATGTACCTACATCTTAGGTTGTATTACTAAACTTTTCTTTGCATTTTGGTTAAATATGCAGAGGGAAGCTAATTCGTGCAGCAATGGTTTTCTTCTCTTTAGAACTTCTAAAAGCCTGTAGCTGCCCGACTAAGTGACAACAGTCAAAAGATATATATACTTGGCAATTGTACTCTTGCTAAGGTGTATACTATATTCCTTGCTTTGAGAATTGAGATGACTTGGAATAAGATATGCATATTTCCAGGTTTTCATTATGCTTTCTTATAATCATCTTTCCTACTTTTATTTTATGTATATATATATATATATATGTAAATAGTTCTATTGTTGCGAATATGCAAGCAACGGTACCTTCTATTAGACAGTGAAGTATGTCTTAAATCACATGTTTTGAATCCATGCTTCTGTTTCCACTAAATATTTTACATTTCCCACATTTGAGACCTTCAAAAAATAAACTCTCGCGCAGCACAAGCGCGCAGGTAGAAACCTAGTGATAATGAAAAACTGATACAATAATCAGTTTAAAACATAGTACATTATGTTGAAACTGTTTCAGGATCGGAGTGTAAAAATTTATATCTACTGTGTATCAAACAATAATCTTTACTATATTTATTTATATGGAAAAATTACAACACTCACTGATCCATCGTCGGTGGAGTTTAGCAGACTACATGTGCGAGTTAAAGGGTTGACATGTGTCCACTTTCTAAATAAATTTAAATATTGAAATATATAATTAATGTAAAATACGGTAATGCGTCATTTTTTTAACCCGCTTGTGAGATTTAAAAACTCCACTGACGATGCATCGAAAAATTATTCTACTTATATTATGAGTTATTATTTGAAATAAATTATTATTTGATACACCGTGAAGGAGCTTTTTTACTCCACAAGTAGGTTAAAAAGTTAAATACATACCACAATTAATAATTAACAAGTTGATCGGTCCGCGCTGGCGCGTCGGGCATTTTTTGTTATAGATTTTGTTATTATTGTTTGAATATAGAAAGGATTTCGTTTCAAAAATTTTAAATTTTATTAGTATTTAGTGTATTTGTGAAGTATTTTGCCATTTAAATGGATCTCAATTTTCTATATATATAAGTTATTAATAATGGTGGTTGAGTTTTATAGCTGTAAAATTCATTTTTTGTTTATAAAATCGTAACTTGTAATCCATTTTTTATTCTCGGACATTAACCTTTCTCATAAATCTAATTAAATTCTTTCTATCACTATAGTTCGAAAGATGAGAGACGTTTTTATTTTTTAAAAGAAAATCATTAAATTAAAACAAAACCAATTAGTCTGAAGATTTTAATGGGTTTTACACATAAAATTATAGAAATAGCGAAATTAGGAAAAACAAAAGGAGGACACAAAGTGGGCAAATGAGTCTTCAAAGACCCAAATGAATCATAAGAAACTAATTGAGGGTCTTCTTAATAAATAAGTAATACATGATTTGATGGTCAATAAATGCTTTCACATTCAATTGGTTAAAAACTCTTGCAATTACAAAAAATGGCTGGAGAAAAAGGAAATGGTGAGAAACTAACTGAGGGCCTTCTTAGTAATTAACCAAATGAGAAAAGACATAAAAGGATAAAAAATGTTCAAACCGAGCTTCCTGATCGATTCTAAAAAGGAGCTTTTAGTAATATCCCTGGGTGTTTCAAATAATATTTAGTATATATATATATATATATATATATATTATACATTTAATATTCAGATCTAGATTTTAAGATGACACATGTCAACCCTTTAACTGCGCACGTGCAGCATGCTAAACTGCACGAAGATGGATCCACAGTCGATCGAGTTAGCATATTGCACAAGTGGACTTAAAGGTTGACATGTGTCTTTTTGGGGTAGAGTTTAAAAACTACAATAACAGTGTATCAATTAATTGTAGATATTATACCTATATATGTGTACTAATAATATATTTTAGAAACATTTTTTTTTCTACTCACGAACATGATATTGAAATGGGTTACACAATAGGAGGTAGCCCCCTCCTTTCCTATTATCCCATCCCGCCCATCCCAGGATTCGAAGCCGGACCTCCCACAAAAAGTCTCAAGCTTTAACAACTGGGGTGTCCCTTTGAGGACATATATTTTAGAAACAATAGATGTGTTTGAAAAGATTTAGAAAATTAACAATTTTTTTTAGATAAGAAAATTAACATTTGACATCACGTTGGGAGCTTGATACTGCTTTTTAATACAAATTCAAAATAATAAGTATCATAGAGTTACTTTTTTTGAAATCCAACTTTACTTAATTTCGGATTGATGGAAGCTAGATTTTTGTGCTCCACTCTATGCCATTTATCAAATTATGTCACATGTTCCTTCTAGTAAAAGAGGGAGCCTGCGTGTACATAGATATATTTTAGTTATAACATGCAAAAAAAAAAATAAATAACAGTACTGTGTGAGATGAATTATAAGAGGTTTATTTCTTTGTGGGGGATGTTTCTGAAATTTGGCCCATGTCTCTGTGCTTTGTGGGGATTAAGTTTTGAAGCATTCTGATTGGCAGTCTCTCTCTTACTACTACTTCCTTTTGAAGAAGTTTTTAACCTTTTATTATTATCATCATCATCATCATGGACACACAAACAAATACCTGATGAAGATGAGGGTTGGAAGAGAGAAAGAGAAGAAGAAAGAAAGAAAGCTGATGCAAAAGCTGAAAGTTTAAAAGCCTCAAAAAGAAAGCTGATTATCAAACCGAAAGATTGAAAGAAAAGAAAAAGCCCTTTTTTTCCTTCCTCTCATGTTCTACTTCTGCTTTTCTTTCTCTCTCCCATCCCCTTAATAGCTTCTCTTTTCCCCTTTTTTCATTTTTCTTTTTAAATTGTAGACTTCAACTTTAGAGTGAGAAGAAAAGGCCAAGATCAGCAGCATCAGTTTGGCTCAAAACAAAATCCTTTGCTTTGGTTCCCTCTTTGGCTTATGTTCATCCTCATCGCCCCCAAACACAACTTTAGCTTGAATAATAATAAACCCATGTTGGCCGATAATTCTTGTTCTTCAGTTCCTTCTTCTGAGCCATTTTCCTGCATAGAAAATGGTAATAGTAACAATAACAAGAGGAAACGAAGACCAGCCGGCACGCCAGGTAATTTAATTATTACTACAAATTATATATAAAAAAAAAACTTTGCTGTTTCCATCGTTTCTGTGTTAAATTGTTGAGTTGTGAATAATTCTAATTTGATTATATGTATATATATAATTTGAATATTTGATTGCAGATCCAGATGCTGAAGTAGTTTCTCTGTCACCCAAAACACTACTAGAATCGGATCGTTACGTTTGTGAGATCTGCAACCAAGGATTTCAGAGAGACCAAAACCTACAGATGCACAGGCGGCGACACAAGGTCCCATGGAAGCTTCTAAAGAGAGAAACTCCAGTGGTTAGAAAGCGGGTCTTCGTGTGCCCAGAGCCGAGTTGCTTGCACCATGACCCTTGCCATGCTCTTGGCGATTTGGTTGGGATCAAGAAGCATTTCAGACGAAAACACAGCAACCATAAGCAATGGGTCTGCGAAAAATGTTCCAAAGGCTATGCTGTTCAGTCTGATTATAAAGCCCATCTTAAAACCTGTGGCACCCGTGGCCATTCTTGTGATTGCGGCAGAGTTTTCTCAAGGTTTGTTTCATCTTCATACCCATTGGTTTCTTCATCTTTTTAACCCCAAAATCGTCATCAATAGCGTTTTAGATCAATGCTAAACCCTGATTATAATCCCTTTTTTGTTATTCTCTTACTTCAGTTTTGACTTGGAAAAGAAAAAAGAACTACTATATATTACTTTAGTTTTTGACTGATGGAACCTTATTACAGTATTTAAACAACTGTTATTAAGTTGAAACACATTTCCCGAAAATCAGTTTCCGTTGCTCGTATTTTCTGCTGTTCTGGTTTTTCAAATCGTATCGGCAGCTCAAAACCCAAAACTTTTTCTTCTTCTGCTATATTCTGTGAGACAAACATATTTTATTTTATTTTATTTCATGTAACTATGTCTTGAATCATTACCTTTCAGTTTAGCTTAACATGGGATTGTTCCTTTTTTTTTTTTTAAATAATCGATAAATTCTCATTCTATTCTTCTACCATTTCTATCACAATCAATCCTATACTAAAAAAACCATTAATTTATAGATTTCAGTGTTCTTTTCTTTATGTAGTGTTATTTTTTAATTAAATACTACGTTGATGGGTTTCATCCTTTTCTCTCTTTGCTTGTTTCTACTTATCTATCTTCATCAATAAAGACACCTACTAAATCAAAAGCCTTTTGAATATTTCTCCATTTGCAACACTTTTTTTTTTTTTACGTAGAATCATATATAACAGCTGTTTAACTTAATTAAAGCCTAATCTTTTTCCTTTTTTTTTAATAGAGTTGAGAGTTTCATCGAACACCAAGATGCTTGCCATATGGGGCGAATCCGGCCGGAATCACAAGCTTTGCAGCCGGCGGCGGCTTGCTTGTCAAGAACAGCTTCAAGCCCCAGTCCATCAAGTGATACCAATTTCAGCACAGCTCCTTGGCCTGATTTGATGTTGTCAAAGACAAAGACTTGTACAGATACCACCATATTGTTGAGCCCTACAACTACAAAATATGATAATAATTCTCCTAAATATGCGCATCACCACAATTTGGAGCTTCAACTTTTAACGACATCAAATCCTTCCGAGGCCTCAGTATCCCCGAAAAAAGACGGTCATAATCATTCAACTCAATTGTTGCAGCTCTCAATCGGATCATGTGACATTGGCGAGAAATTTGAGCAATCAAGTACTGTTACTTGTATAAACAAGGAGCCAACCATCAAGAAATCAGCTTCTCATGAGAAGCCAGCGAGACAGCAAGCGCGGGAGCAGTTAAGGTTGGCTATGGCGGAGAAAGTGTACGCTGAAGAGGCAAGACAGCAAGCGAAAAGGCAGATTGAATTAGCCGAGCAAGAGTTTGCCAACGCCAAGAGAATAAGGCAACAAGCACAGGCAGAATTAGACAAGGCTCAAGCATTGAAGGATCATGCAATAAAGCAAATCAACTCCACCATTCTTCAAATTACTTGTCATGCTTGCAAGCAGCAATTCCAAGCAAGAACACCTCCCGAGGAGAATTCCCTAGTTTTGAGTTACTCAGCTACCACTGAAGGTGAAGTTGACAAGGACAAATCTTGCAAAGGCTACTAATTAACACATCATTATACCAATATATATCTCTGTATGTCGTCATTAATTAATTTTTCACCTTTTCCTCTTCCTTCTTTCATTTCAATATATATCTACTGATATATATATACCAAAAAAATGGTTGTTTTTGATAATCTCAAGTTGAATAGTGGAGTGTTGTATCCTGGAAATGGAATTGTGTGATGTAATTTGTTCATTAATTTAGTTAATGGAAAGCTTTAGTGATGGGTTTTTCTTTTGGTAAAGCATTCCCATTCCCATGGTAGTAATAATTTTTTTCTTCTTTTTCATTTATTTTAATTTAACCAGAAGAAACAGACAGATACACTTTTCAGAGGAAGTAAATTCATGTTGATGGTGTTTTCTGATTTCTTTTAACTTTTAGGTTAATTTCCAAGTATAACTGTTGTTATTAGGTTTTCCTACTCTCTGAACTATTGCATTGAATAAGGCCAGAAAGACATGAAAACGAGCTTTAGGTTATGTTGGATTTTCTCCTTGGACTATTTGGAGATCTTTGTAGCCTGAACAAGTCAGAAAATGGAGGTGGCCTTCTTTTTTCAGCATTAAAGAATAGTTATAGTACTGACTCAATGTATATAAAATTTACTACTATAATAACATATAAAAATAAATAATAAACTTACCAACCCGGGTTGATCGAGTGCAATTTAAACAATTCTCATATAGAAACATTGTGTACTCAGCCGGATCGGTTGGTACTCATCCACCAAACTCATGTGCTTGACCCTAATGGAATCCAGATTAATGAGATCAAAACTCTGCCTACATGTGGGAATCCAAAAAATATATACTAATAAACATGTTATTATGAATATCAAAACAAAACAAGGCATGAGAGAGAGAAAAAGGAATCTGAAGGTCCTTTTCCAACTGATGTTGGTCTTCTAAAATATAAATGTAAATGTAAAAACGCCATGATTTTCAGTGCCAAAGTTGTGAGGGTTAATTGGCAAGAGCTCTCTCTCCTCACTCTCAAACCTCTCCAAAACCAAACAAAACTCCATTCATTCACTTGCCATATTTATATATCTCTCATCAAAATCAGAGCCATTAGGGCAGTCCGCAGTGGTGTGTTGTACAGAAACAAGCACGGCATCTTTCCCTTTATGCAGAGACCATTCATAGCTTTTCTGGTATATTGGAAGCCAAACCAAAAAATTTAACAAAAAATTAAAAATAAAAAGAAATTCAGTGTTATATATCTTTCACAATTTCAACCAAAACAAAAGGCCAATGGGAAAGTCTAAAGCTGGAGCCTTTTCAAGGTCGAGTGTCCAAAACGGCCAGTATTGAAGACATGTCCAAATCTTAATTTCCGTCTTTGACTAGAGACAACAATTTTGATTTAGTTTAATAGACAAAATGACTCTAAAGGTATAATCAAAAGAACAAAATGATCTCAACTTTCGATTGGACTAATTAATTCTTTAATTCTCAATTTTGGGACAATTTACTCCTCATTGGCCAGACCGCGCCAACAACACATAGCAATAGATCAAAAGGTAAAACGTAGTTCATGGCTACTAAATATGTTAAGGGAAATATAAAGAAAAAACAAAAAAGTATATAAAAGATAAAAAGAATATGATAAATGAAAATTAAAGATAAAATAAATATCATTAATTTTGATATTACTGAGCATTCCCAAATTGTCTAATTTGGAGCAGTCGAGCGACTTAGCTTTTAGAGGGCCAATGCCAAAAAAGTCGAGTGACAAAGTAAAACCCACACGCTTCAGACATATTTCTAATAAACACACGATCCGAGATCCGGAATCTCACACGTACGAGGGAAAACGACAACCACTCCAAGTCCTACACTGCCTATATAAAAGGTAACATTTCCCCTTTTGGAGGTATGACATATTATGGCTAGAGTTCTCTATTGATCCTTTACTATTCTATACTCAGCCTATACAGCATACTAACTTAAGCATCGGAGTGCTAACGCGAGGCATCCCCTCGCCACTCAAGTGTTATTTGTCTTACTGGATAAAAGATCTTTAGTATTAGAACGTACGACAGAGAGCTCCACTCCAGTTGTTGACTATTGTGGCATCGGAAGATATATTCTTACCAAACAAACTCATCAAGACAAGTCACATACAGAGAAAAACTCCCAACGTCTAATATTCACGTATAGGGTAAAATTTTGATTTCAATAATTTCCCCCAAAACATATGTTGTTGATTAATCTTCTCATAATCTTTTCAACCACATCCTTAACAGTAGAGGGCATATTAAAGAGAGACATGTAATAGATAGACAAGCTAGAAAGAGTCAATCTTAACAAATTAAATCTGCCTCCATTTGATAAATTCTTTGCTTTCCAAACTAAGAGTTTCAATCTGATTCTTTCAATCACAGGTTGCCAAACCTATACTAGCTCTAGCCCCAAAGGGTAAACCCAAGTAAGTGCAAGGAAGGCTTCCCAGTATACAACTAATGTCAGTTGCCCTTGGCCATCAGCTTAGCTTTGGATCATTATTCTTATCCCTATGATGCAACTTTTGGAAATATTAATTTTGAGCCCCGAAATTAATTGGAAACATCTTAAAATTTATTAACATTGAGGAGTTGCTCTGTCACTTTTGATAAAAATCAAGGTGTTATCAACAAATTGCAAATGGGGTAGAGAGAGCTATTGGAGTTAGTTGCAGAACAAGCCCCATTTCAAGTTAGTTATTTTAGTAATAACAGTACTTTGAAGCTGCAAAAATTGATGCTGTTATGTTCACAATTGACAGAGGATTTCCAACCCTTTTAAACCAATCAAAACCTTCGTTATAATCTATTTGCAAGTGGTTATCAAGCTAGTAAGTGAAGCAACCAGCTAAGATGCAAGTGGGATGCTTCGAGTAGCTTGCCTTCATTTTTATCCAATGGCAGTTCAATATGTTTCAACTTAATGTATAATTGTTCTATTCTTCCTTAGCTTTACTTGTTGAATTTTAATCACATAATTACCTTCTCAAATCCACTTGTAATGTTGTTGCTTTTATCAACTTTATAATGAAAATCAAAATGCTAGAGCTGGTGTGGTTAATTAGACTTCTTTCAATCCATTTTTCTCTATGGTGTTCTTCAATTTTTCTATGGTCATAACTTATTTTTATCTTTCGATCTCTTTAAACAATACAAATGGTATCAAGAGCTT
This sequence comes from Corchorus olitorius, assembly GCA_001974825.2. NCBI lineage: Eukaryota > Viridiplantae > Streptophyta > Magnoliopsida > Malvales > Malvaceae > Corchorus > Corchorus olitorius. The sequence continues at coordinate 11,654 of AWUE01021185.1, forward strand.
ATTAGATCTTTTAAGGGACCTACAAAATGGAGATTACATAGAAAGAAAAACAACCTGCAACATCCAAAACCAAAACTTACCATATAGACATTTCAAGTCCCCACCCCCAATCTTCAAAGGAGACAACTATCACATATGGAGTATTAAGATGAAAATTCACCTGCAGGCTTTGTGTTTGTGGGAAATGATTGAAGTTGCACGAGAGTCCTCACCAGCATTGAAGATGTGAGACTGATCGAGTCGTTGAGCAATCACAAAATAAATCCCCACAAACCAATAACTAATAGCTAGGGCAAGTAGGGGTCGAATCCCACAGAGAAGGTGGAAACTAATTAAATCCAAATCACACTAAAGAAAATCTTACCAAAGGGGATTTTTATGGGTTTTTTCGAAATAGGCAAATTAAACTAGAAAACAATAAAATAGAATTAAACTTGAGATTAAGAAAATAGTTTGACAATGAATTAAAAACATACTTCTTCTCCTTTAGGTAGTTATTTTGATCTAATAAATCATGGATCATGGACACAAGACATGAATTTGACTTAAATTGCAATCAATTAAGAATCATAAATTACCCCAAATCGATATATAGCCTAAGACGTAGACATCAATTTTCATTGGAATAAAGTAATCCTCTTAACATCTTAAACAACTCCAATTGAATAATTGGTATAGGAGAGGAATACTCAACCCTCCAACATGCTAATAAAAGTTAGTCCGCATCTCGCAAAAACCAATTTCTATTGTTTCTAATCAAGCATCCCCCTGGGAAGAATCATAGAGCAAGCATTAAGATCTATTTTTCCGTATGCATGATAAATCAATACCAAACTCATCTACATCTATTACCATCTCGGCCTATAGATTTCAACAAGGTTTGATAATCCCATTGAACCTAGGACTCCTAGAATTAACAATTGTTACTTGGACCAACATTAGCTTGACTCAAGCCAACTTGAATCTAACTATAGCATTCATAAATCTCAAGATAAGTTGCGCACCAAATCAATCAAAATATGAACACATAAGATGAAGCATAGGGATAAGAAACATATTCAAACAGAAAAATCAAATTATTAAGAACAAAAGTCTCACCATAGATTCATTGATCAAAAATACCTAAGGAAAAGAAGTATAAGAGTTTACCTACTCATGGATTGTTTCCAATCCATGAGAGGTGGAAAACTTACAACGAAAATAAGAAGAGAAGAAGGAGGCAGCGGCCTCCTCTTCAAAACCGCAAAAACCTAAGTGTTGTATCGCCTCTTGTTGTGTTGTATTTTGTCTTCTAGGGTTTCTAGGATAAGAGGGTTTATATAGGGTGCTGCCTAGGGTTTAATTTAGAGTTATAACTGACTTAAACTAACCCTAGGGACGTTATGGGCTGTTCTTCATATCTTCAAGCTAACCCAAATAGATTATATGGGCTCAATTGATCAAAAACGCAAGTCAGGCCCAAAACAGATTCTGTCCGCAGACTTCAGGGGCATTTTCGTCCATGAAAACGTCAAATCTGGGTTTCGACCAAAACATGAAAGTTTTAGCTCTTGGAGTTAGCTTTCCAACGCATCTTCATACGCCTCATTTGGATCTCTGGATCAAAAGGTATGGCTGTTTTCCCAAACTGTCGCCAAATCTGGAAAGTATTGAAGTAGCTTCAAGAGGAAGTGACATGTGAGTGTCGACGTTGGCTGCTGGGCGCGCGCGGGACAAGGACCCCGACTCCACCTGGGCGCCCACATGGTTGCCTTGAGCACCCATGTGGTTTGCTTGAGAACCTAGGTGGGTATTGTCACGACTCCAGTTGGGTGCCCACATGGTTTGTCTGAAGACCCATGTGTTTCGCCTGATCGCCCAGATGGGTTGTGTCTTAGCTAATCACCTTGACATGTCTTCTTGCCTTGAACTTGTCTTTGCTCCTTTGCCTTGAAAACACCAAGCAATCAACTTTATGACTTCGATAATCATAAAATTGACTCTTCAAGCTCTTCAATCACGAACATGATGGCTCCATTCTTCATCCAAAACTTCCTTGGAAAATATTTGTGTCATAAATCATCCAAAAAGGCTCTATAAAGGTACAAAATTGATGATTTTGCACTTTTCTTCTTGTCAACACCTATGAACACAATTATAACCAATATAAGGCATAATCAAGCATAAAACACTCAAAAAGCATATGAAAAAGCTAATAAATAGGTGTATGATTTTGGTCTGATCATATTTCCCCTACACTTAAGCTTTGCTAGTCCCTAGCAAACTAGTGCTAAAAATCCTAAGAAAACAAAAGTTAGTCCTAAACTAAGCAATGTATTGATTCCACTTTCGTAGGTGTACGGCGGCACTTAGCTCGTGACGCAAGCCATTTCAACCTAAGACTGATAGAGGTACTTAGGAGGTGTGATGTCACCTGAGGGTTTTCTTAACTAGAACGACACCCACAAACATTATGAAAATATTGACTAGAAACATCAATCTTTAGAAAACAAAGTATCTCTAACAAATTAAGAATTTAATCTACATTTTCTAATCACATGCGATATAAGTTAGTAAAAATACAAAGACCATAAAATTCAAATCAACTATGCACAAAATCACTCCAATCAATAATGTAAGTTCTAAGATCAACATACCTTTGATGATTTTGACAAGGAAAACTTATCATAAGCTTGTATTTACATCTATTTCCAAAGAAAAAGTAATATCATGGATATTCATCAAAAATTAGAATGGGTTTAAAAAGGGTAACTACATTTTAAGAAAGCAAGGTTACTAACCTTAGAAGTGTTCATGTATTGAGGGTTACTAACTCCCTTTTTCTTTTGAGGTTACTAACACTTCTTTTTTTTCAGAGGGACAATACTTCCGCATTCCATGCCTCTAATCCTCTTTTAAGGTTACTAACCTTTTCTTTTTATTAATTAATTAATTAATTAATTTTTTCAAAGAGTGACAACTATGGAAAGATCAGAAGTATCTCTTCTCCTCTTTCATGAAAACACTTCTTTTTAAAGATTTTAACTACCCTTCATACCCCCACACTTTGTTTTTGACATATCCATGACATACTTCTATATATGTACACAAGATTCAACACAAGTTCTAGAAGTAATACACTTGTCAAACCATTTTTGGGTATGAAAAACCTTATAATTACACTTCTTAATCAAAGAATGAAATTATACATAAGAAAATTTGAAAAATATTTTCAATTGTATCTAAACCAAATTAGTATTACACAAGACTATACTCATGGAAATTAAATCAAAACTTATTAGAAATACAAAATTAATTTCAATTTTCTTTAAAAATTTTGAAAAATTTATCTCTAGTCAATAAGATAAGAAAAATAGAAAAAATAGGATCTTGCAAATAGACTAATTCCTCCCCCACACTTAAAAGACATATTGTCCTCAATGTGTGTTGTACTAGTAATTTGACAAAAAATTCAATGATCTCTTTTTGAAATTTTTGGAAAAGTAAGTGCAAAATGATAAATTTGACTTATATAGAAAACCCAAAATTCTAGACAAATCAAATAATCATTCACTAGCAACCAAAACACAATAAGTGGGAAAATCAAAATTAATTGAAAACATGTGAGATTAATTCACAAAGAAAGTCGAAGCTCAATCTTAGCAAATTAGTCCAAACATAATATCAATCATAGCATCCAAACACTTAAGTCTCATATAAGATCCAAAAAAACATAAGACAAATACAAATTAAAACACAAATAAAAGAAAATGCATGCAATGTCATGAATAAAATGACAAAACATAAAGAAAAATAAAGATCGCATAACATATAGTGTCCTAAGGATAAGAATCATCGGCCTCTCCTTGGCCTTCTTTGGCCCATGTAGTCTCGCATGGTCTCCTCCATTTGCTCCATGTAAGCTCTCATCTCACTTCTATGTTGCCTCATCTCTTGAACCATAAGTTGTTGGAATTGTCTCATAGGTAGCTCTTGGAAATTCTCTTCATCAACTTCCAAGGGTGGTTGTCCTTCCACATGTGGTTGTTCAAGTCCTTGCTCACAAGTCCTTCGATGTACATTATACCAATATGCACGATTGGCAATGACTCGCCTCTTAATACCCAAATGACTTAAAGAACTCACATTGATGACATTGCCTTCATTGTTGAAGCGTAGCTCACCATTGACTTCAACTCCTTCATTGATCAAAATCTTGCTAATCAACAATGGAAAAACAAAGGTCTTATCATCATAGGTGGGTTTGATAACTTCCCATATTCTAGAGAGCAACAACCTAGCCATTGGTATTCCATCACAAACGGCCTGATCCATGACAAAGCTTATCCACAACATAGAAGTCTTCAATGCGAAGCTTATGCTTGTTACTACTCCTAGGAATGACATTATGATGTAGCAAATAACACACAAGTCTATCCCTAGGTTCCATGTACTTGACCTTTACTTCCCTATTACCTTGGTTGTCCATACCAAGAGGAATGTTAAATCTTCTCAAAGCATCATTCCTTTTCCATGCACTCTCGGTAGCGGTCTTTTGTTCTCCATCAACATAAGTGAAATAGAACATACTACCATCATTATTCAAGCCAAGCAATTGACACAAATATTCCTCATCAACCACAATGTATTTACCTTTCACCATTGTGTTGATGGTGTACTCATGTCCATCACGATCCTTGTCCATATTTGCATAGAATTGCTTCACCAAATCGGGGTAGTAGTATCCATCCATTTGAAGAAGTGACTCCCATCCTCTATTGACAAACAAGGGGCCAACTCCAAGTTCTTGATCAATGTTGGTTGGAAGTACTTTCTCTATGATGAACGAGTTGTTATACCTTGCTCCATACCACTCTCTACAATCATTATCAACAAAAATTGGTGGTGGTACATCAAGGAATGGTTGAGCGGCATTGTCTTCCTCAATTGGTGGGGCTTGTGACGTTGAAGCTCTTGGTCTCACTCTCCTTGACATTTGTTCGAACACTTGGTGGGCACTAAATAACCTTGTAGGGTTTCTTAAAAATTCTCTCTTAAAGATCCAATGTAGCACTTCCCAATGCTCAAAAACTCTTCACTCAATTCCAAAATGATCTCTTATCTCCTTTCTAACCACTCCAAACAAAAATCCAAAGAAATCTACAACTTCTCCAAAACTTGAAAATTTGAAAATTTGAGGAATTTGATGGAAAAGGTGTTGGATAATCTAATGGGTAAGTGTTTTGGGTGATAACAAGATGAAAGAAATTATTTGTAAGTGGTGAAGTAGTGAAATTGATGATTAAAGTGAGTGAATATGTGAACAAAGGTAATAGAAGAAAAATGGCATGGGTTTTGGGTTGGAGGTGGGTGTTGTAAAATTGAAGTGGAAGATGGGTGATGGGTGGTATTTATAGTGTGCAAATTTGGATGTGGCTGTTGGGAGTTAAGAGGCTCGGGCTTGACACTTGGATGGTCGGCACTGTCCTAGCTCAGTGGTCGGCATCTGGGTGCTCAGGCTTTCTAGCTGGGGGTTCAGACAAACTTTCTAGGCGCCCAGCTAGAGTCGGGCTCTAGTGCTGGTGCTGGCTTGGTGCAGGGCAGCTGGGGGCTGTGGTGTCCGAGGTGGGTGCACAGGCAATCTGCCTGGGGGCCCATCTGGAATCGGGTTTTGCTCCTTTGTGCTTCCCCTTGCATTTTTGCTTCCAAACTTACTTCCAACTTCAACTCTTACTATTGTCCAAACTTGTGCAAAAATTCCCAAAAATCTTTCAATCCAAGAACACTTATCTCTTACCAAAAATTCCACTTGATAACCATCAAAGAGGTACCTTAGGCTCTTATCACTTAAGATTCTATATGTATGATATGCATGAGATAATATATACAATGATGGTATGCATGAAAAACAATTCAATTCAAGGAGTAAACAATCAATCAATATGCATCAATCAACAATCAAAGCATATGAAATTAAATGGGAGTTAAGAAAGCTTCTCTATTTTTGCTATCTTCATGTGTGCTTCCTCCACTGTCTCCATTTGCTTGTAATGCTCCTCAACTTGAATCTACAAAGAAAATTCAAAACATGAAAATGCAAAATGATCTAAAACTAATAAAAAGAAATTAAAAAGAAAAGGATAGATGTTAGTTTCTTGTGTTGCCTCCCAAGTAGCGCCTTCATTTATTGTCTTTGGCTAGACATCCTCGAGGACTCTTATTCTCCATGTGTGAAGGAACGTTGAGTGTGCTCCTTCAACAAGTCCACGATGATGTTGAGAGTGTCACTCATGGCTTTGAAAAGTTCAAGTATGGCTTCTTCGAATTTGAGTAACTTCTCTCGAGCTTCCTTCATATCCTTGTTGACACCTTCACGCGTGTTGGTGGAAATTTCGCCTCTTTCTCCAAGCTTTTCCTTGTCTTTCTTCTTTGTCCAGCTTGGAGGTGCAATTGCTTGAGTCAACGCTTCCAATGCTTCATATGCGTCTTCACAAGTACGATCGAACAAGGGTATGTCATTGATGCTATCCACAAGAATTTGATCATCAATTCCTAATCCTTGATAGAAATATTCGATCAAAATTCCTTGAGGTATCGCATGTTGAGGACAATCGGCGCAAAGTTTCTTGAATCTCTCCCAAGCTAGGTAAAAATTCTCATCCTTGCGTTGTCGAAAACTTGCAATCCTTTGTCTCCCCTTTGCAATTTGCTCTTTTGTCATGGTTGAAGATGCTTCACCTAACTCTTTCTTTACCCACTTTTGCACTACACAAACAAAATCATTGTTTTCAAAGATAAATTAAATGAAATTTTAGGATGAATAACATCACCATCAAACTCCATTGTCAATGAACCATCGAAAACATCGATCTTGGTGTGAGAGGTCCTTAGGAAAGGTCTTCCTAATAAGAGAGGGCATTGATCCTTTGAAATTTCTCCTTCCATTTCCATATCAAAAATTTCAATAGGAAAAATTAAATGTTGCACTTTAATTAAAATATTCTCTAGCACACCTTTGGGATGTACCAAAGATCCATCAGCCAATTGAAGAACGACATCAGTGTATTTTAAAGGACCGATATTTAAAGTTTGATAGAAAGAATAAGGCATGACACTCAAAGATGCTCCTAAGTCAAGCATAGCATTTTCAATGATATTATTTCCAATTGAACAAGTAATTGAAAACATACCTGGATCCTTGCATTTAGGAGGTAAATGTTTTTGCAAAACAGCAGAAACTGTTGCTCCAACATTCAACTTACCTTGTAACCTTTTCTTGTTTGTACACAATTGCTTAAGAAGCTTTGCATACCTTGGCACTTGTTGAATTGCATCAAGAAGTGGGATGCTGACCTCAACCTTTCGAAAAATGTCCAAAATGTCTTGATCATCATCTTTTTTCTTTGATCTCTTCAATTTCATTGGAAAAGGCTCCTTCTTTGAATCCAATTTGGGCTTGACAGCAGAAGTTTCCTTGGCTTCATCTTCAATCTCGACTTCTTCCACTAGCACATGCAACTCATCTTCGTTCTTGCTTGTCGCTTCATCCATTTTGGGCTTAGTTGGATATGGTTCTTCCAACTCCTTTCCACTTCTTAAGGTAATGGCATTCACATTTTCCTTAGGAGGTACTTTTGGTTGAGATGGGATCTTGTTTTGTCTTTGTGCTTTGAGCTCACTCACATCACTTGCCAATTGACCTATTTGCTTCCTTAAGATCTCCATGGTCTCTTTCATTTGTTGCATTCCTTCAGAATAATGTGAAGATGGCTGAAAATTAGGCCTTGGGTAGTTGTTCGGCCTTGCTTGGTAAGTACCTTGGTTCCCATAAGAATTGTAGCTTCTTGGAAATGGTTCTTGCTTCCTTTGAAATCCCTCTTGCATTCCTAAAGCATTGACTTCTTCAACATCATCTTTGAGCAAACTAGGGCACCTATCCGTGTGATGTCCTAATGAACAAATTCCACAAACCTTTGGCACACTTGAAAAGTTCGATTTGAACAAATCAGTGAGCAAAGCAATTTGTTGATTTGTCTCTTCAACACGTTGCTCCAATGTAGAGGAATGGGTTGAGACTTCATTGATCCTTTTGATATTTCCATCTCTTTGTGCACAACTCTCGTGAGTACCAAATTGATTGTGTGTTGCGGCCATGTCTCGATCAAAGCCAAGCATTGGTGGGAGTTTTGTCGATGAAAGCCCCTCCACTTGCAGAATCTATAGAAGATCTATCAAATGGGAGTGAACCTTCATAGAAGTACTGAATAAGCAATTGTTCAGGAATCTGATGATTTGGACAACTTGAGCACAATCTCTTGAAACGTTCCCAAAACTCGTACATTGTCTCGCCTTGGGCTTGCTTAATTCCACTTATTTCCTTTCTTATGCTTGATACTTTATGAGCGGGAAAGAATTTCTCCAAAAACATCTTCTTAAGGCTCGTCCAAGAAGTGATTGAACCACTAGGCATGTAGTACAACCAATCCTTTGCACGATCCATAAGGGTAAAAGGAAAAGTTCTAAGTTTGAATTGCTCCTCAGAAATACCTTGCATCTTCATGGATGAACAAACAATTTGAAAATCAGTGAGATGTCGATGTGGATCTTCTCCAGGCATACCATGGAATTTTGGCAATAACTGAATGAATCCGGACTTGATCTCAAAATTTCCTTCATTGGTTGGATAAAGAATTGCTAAGCGCTGAGTAGCCACGTTTGGGGCAGCAAGTTCCCTTAAAGTCCTTGCATTGTTGTCTCCTTCGGCCATGTTTTCTCTTGGGGATTATGGTTCCAAAGTTGAAGAAGAAGTGGTGGAACGTGGAGAGCTAGATTGAGAACTTGGTGTTGACGAATCTCCTCCTTGTTCTCGAGCTAAATTCTCCCTCCTTAGTGAAAAGAGTGTACGTTCAGGCTCAGGATTGAATTCCAAGTTTTTAGTACCACTACTCCTTGTATTTGGCATACAACTCCTAGAAAAAACTTAAACGAAAAATTCAACAATTAAAAGTAACTAAGAAAAATAACGAAAAATTAAAGAAAAAGAAAAATAACGAAAAATAAAAAGATAAGGGTAAGAAATTCTTAGGTAGTAATTTGTCTTCAATCTCCTTGTTGCTTCCTTCCTTCCCCGGCAACGGCGCCAAAATTGTGATCGAGTCGTTGAGCAATCACAAAATAAATCCCCACAAACCAATAACTAATAGCTAGGGCAAGTAGGGTCGAATCCCACAGAGAAGGTGGAAACTAATTAAATCCAAATCACACTAAAGAAAACCTTACCAAAGGGGATTTTTATGGGTTTTTTCGAAATAGGCAAATTAAACTAGAAAACAATAAAATATAATTAAACTTGAGATTAAGAAAATAGTTTGAGAAAACAATGATTTAAAAACATACTTCTTCTCCTTTAGGTAGTTATTTTGATCTAATAAATCATGGATCATGGACACAAGACATGAATTTGACTTAAATTGCAATCAATTCAGAATCATAAATTACCCCAAATCGATATATAGTCTAAGACGTAGACATCAATTTTCATTGGAATAAAGTAATCCTCTTAACATCTTAAACAACTCCACTTGAATAATTGGTATAGGAGAGGAATACTCAACCCTCCAACATGCTAATAAAAGTTAGTCCGCATCTCGCAAAAACCAATTTCTATTGTTTCTAATCAAGCATCCCCCTGGGAAGAATCATAGAGCAAGCATTAAGATCTATTTTTCCGGATGCATGATAAATCAATACCAAACTCATCTACATCTATTACCATCTCGGCCTATAGATTTCAACAAGGTTTGATAATCCCATTGAACCTAGGACTCCTAGAATTAACAATTGTTACTTGGACCAACATTAGCTTGACTCAAGCCAACTTGAATCTAACTATAGCATTCATAAATCTCAAGATAAGTTGCACACCAAATCAATCAAAATATGAACACATAAGATGAAGCATAGGGATAAGAAACATATTCAAACAGAAAAATCAAATTATTAAGAACAAAAGTCTCACCATAGATTCATTGATCAAAAATACCTAAGGAAAAGAAGTATAAGAGTTTACCTACTCATGGATTGTTTCCAATCCATGAGAGGTGGAAAACTTATAACGAAAATAAGAAGAGAAGAAGGAGGCAGCGGCCTCCTCTTCAAAACCGCAAAAACCTAGGTGTTGTATCGCCTCTTGTTGTGTTGTATTTTGTCTTCTAGGGTTTCTAGGATAAGAGGGTTTATATAGGGGGCTGCCTAGGGTTTAATTTAGAGTTATAACTGACTTAAACTAACCCTAGGGACATTTCGGGCTGTTCTTCATATCTTCCAGCTAACCCAAATAGATTATATGGGCTCAATTGATCAAAAACGCAAGTCAGGCCCGAAACAGATTCTGTCCGCAGACTTCAGGGGAATTTTCGTCCATGAAAACGTCAAATCTGGGCTTCGACGAAAACATGAAAGTTTTAGCTCTTGGAGTTAGCTTTCCAACGCATCTTCATACGCCTCATTTGGAGCTCTGGATCAAAAGTTATGGCTGTTTTCCCAAACTGTCGCCAAATCTAGGAAAGTATTGAAGTAGCTTACAAGAGGAAGTGACATGTGAGTGTCGACGTTGGCTGCTGGGCGCGCGCGGGACTAGGATCCCGACTCCATCTGGGCGCCCACATGGTTGCCTTGAGGACCCATGTGGTTTGCTTGAGAACCCAGGTGGGCAGTGTCACGACTCCAGCTGGGTGCCCACATGGTTTGTCTGAAGACCCATGTGTTTCACCTGATCACCCAGATGGGTTGTGTCTTAGCTCATCACCTTGACATGTCTTCTTGCCTTGAACTTGTCTTTGCTCCTTTGCCTTGAAAACACCAAGCAATCAACTTTATGACTTCGATAATCATAAAATTGACTCTTCAAGCTCTTCAATCACGAACATGATGGCTCCATTCTTCATCCAAAACTTCCTTGGAAAATATTTGTGTCATAAATCATCCAAAAAGGCTCTATAAAGGTACAAAATTGATGATTTTGCACTTTTCTTCTTGTCAACACCTATGAACACAATTATAACCAATATAAGGCTTAATCAAGCATAAAACACTCAAAAAGCATATGAAAAAGCTAATAAAAAGGTGTATGATTTTGGTCTGATCAGAGACAGTACCACATTACACTGTCAAACAAGTTCGAGGCTTTGAATATCCTTTAAACCTTTATTTCATAATATATCTTCTTGAGAATCATGTCTTGCACAACATCCTGGGGAGCCTCAAATCAAATCAGAGAAGAGTTCCAAAGAATTGATAAAATCAGAAAGCAATAGTTCTTCAGCCTCAGAAGACAGTTTAAAAACTTCAAGATGGTTGAGGATGAGTCTGTGTGGCAATATGCAGATATCATTATGGTGGTAGTGAACAAGACCAGGATCCTTGGAGATAATAACTATGGAGAGAAAAGGGTAGTTGATAAGATCATGAATACTTTGCTAGAAAAGTATGAGTCAACCATTGCAACTACGGAAATGATCTCAAATACTTCTCAATTTTCTCTGAATGAGCTAATAAACTCCATGTATACAGTGGAACAAAAAAGAGCTAACACGAAATGTTGAAGGTTGAAGGGGCAATGATAGTTTCAAAAGCCCAAAAACACTCGTCAACAAGCTTATGATGAGAGAATGGATAAAGGCAAGAACAAGCAAAGAAGATGAGAAAGGCGAATTTCCTCCATGTTCTCACTGCAAGAAAACTAATCATCAACAAAAGTATTGCTGGTACAGGCCTAATGCAATTTGCAAGGCTTATAAGAAGCTTGGTCATGTGGAAAGAGTGTGTAAGAACAAAAAGAAGAAGAATTAAGCCAATCAAGCACAGGTTGAGGGGAGTGGCAATGAACTAGATGAAGAACTAATTGTTGCAAGTTGCTTTGCCGCTCGAGATCAAACCAACTCAACATGGCTCATGGAAAGTGGATGCACTCACCATATGGTTGCAAATGAAAGCATGTTTAGGAGCTTGGAAAAAACTTATCAGTCAAGGGTAAGGATTGGGGATGGAAAATACTTAAAGGTCGTTGGCAAGGGTGAGGTGTTTTGTTCAAACACCATCAGGTGCTAAGTTGAATTTAGATGTTCTTTTGGTGCCTAAAATTACACAAATTTAGCGAGCGTTGGCCAGTTACTTGAGAAAGATTGTTTGTTGCATTTAAGAACATCATTTGACGATAAAAGTTGTGGTTTTTTTTTATTAAATCTACATCTTTCGGATAATTGTGGAATCGATATAAATGTATGTGATGAGACCAAATTAGTACATGTATTTTGTTTTTATTATGCGTGTATTTGATATGTTTTATATGCTATTTTACCTTCTAATATGGCGTTTTGCACTTGTTGGCCTATTTGGAGAGTAATATGCAATATGTTTTAAAATGTAGCTAAATGGAGCTATTTTGAGTACATTTGGATTCAAGCCCACAAAGGAGCCCTCAACAATGGAGAATCCCCGAGTCTCAAGGATGTGGTTAACCACTTATGCTATGTGGTGAACCATGTGTTGATAAAGATCAAGAAACACATCAATGGAAGCTTGATTTATCATCAATGGAGATCGAAGAAGACAACTTGAGAATACACAAGCCCCATGCCACCTAGATGAAGGATGTAGGGAACCATGTGTCAACCTGGGGACACACATGCTCACTTGAAGATCAAGGCCGACCACCTTCATAGCTAGAAGCCCAAGATGTATCTCTTACCAAACCCTAGCCCTAGTTTTGCCTATAAATACTCTTGTAATCCAACAACCCTAGCTGCCCACAATTTCCACACTTTTGCATCTTATTGTGTGCGATTTACTCTTTAGTAGATCATCAAAGTCGCCCCTCTCTTTGTAAGTAACTATGGTTCTTTCACTCATTCTAATGAGTGAGTAGTTCCCCTTATACTTCTTGTTGTTTCCTAATGTAGATTTCTATTTGTTGCAACGCGCAGGTCCGGGTACGAACCCTGCCGAAACGACTGTGAGATGAGGAGTCGCCACTAATCTTTTTTCTAGGTGTGATTACCCACCTATTGATTGACCTAACCAGTCTAATGTGGTCCAAAGCTTGGCGAGAGACCCACTAAACCTATAGGTCCGGTCTTATCACCTAAATCTAGGTTCGGGAGTCGATTACGCCCGGGGAACGATTAGCAACCCCGGAATGCCCGTCAAATGATAGTACCTTTAAGTCATGTTGAACACTGTTGTTTTTTATGATAACTTAATAAATCCAAGTATATTAGCTAATACATCTACTTAGTGTGCAGTGAAGTCTTTAACCGCGGAAAGGTTGAGCATCGTAGACTCATAAAAAGGAAAGCTTCATTAGTGACACTAACGTAGCACGATGCCACAAATCCTTAGGCGCATTAAAACTCAAAGTACCCAAGAAAACTCAATTGAAGCCAAAGGTAGCAATTTTAGAATACAAAGCTCAAGTTTGAAGATATATATTCAAGTTAGGATGCATGAAGATTATTCAAGTTAAGACAAACTGGTTGAAGATAGAAGAAGACTGGAAGATATTACTGCGATTAACGATCTGGAGACTAAAGCAACTAGGAGCTACAAGACAAACAGTACGGATGCGCTGACGCAATCAACGTCGTACATACACGCTGAAGCTGTCTATAGGAACAAGAGGCTGCAAAGAAGAAGGAAGCTGATGAGACTATCAAGGGAACAATTGATGACATTGATGCAATGATGATTGATAAAATGTTTGCTGAGGATGCGAACAAAGTGAAGGAAAAGGAGGAGCTGACAATGGAAATCTACAAAGGTGTTCAGACTACTCCTAAAAAGGGATCTCGCAAGGGAGGTGTTAAGAAGATAGTCGTCGCTTCAACCAAGATTGCAGGAACTGGCAGAGTGACCAGATCAAGGGTATCCAAGCAGGCTGAGACAGATGTAACCACTCCTAGTCCCTCAGGAAGCAGGTCAAAGTCAGAATCATCACAACAAAAGTCTTAAGTAGTTCTGAAGAAGAAGTTGAAGGAACTGAGGATTAGAGTGCATTAATTGCATTGTTTTATTCTCTCTATGCATCCTGAATGTTTCATGCATTTTAAATTTTGTTTTATCTGTTTGGTTTGTATTTTGGCACCTGTTGTGTGCCTTGAATATTCTGCATATCTGCTTTGAGGCATATGGATGTCTCTTATCTATTTTATGCCTTCTAAATTATTTTTTTCTGCGTAAATGTTTTTCCTTCTAACAATTTCGTGTAGGAAGTTTGAACCTTTTTTGCTTATGACAAAAAGGGGGAGAAGTATTGAGTATTATGAATTGAGCTCATTGAATATCTATTTTGTTATGCTGTGGAATTTAATGTTTTATCTAAGTGTGTTCAGCATTTAAAAACCAGCATGCTTGAAGGAAACTTTCGCATGCTTGGATGGGGTCAATGGGGAAGATGAATTGACTAACTCAGGGGGAGTTTAGAGACTTCAATAGTATATCTTTCGTGAACCCCTCTTTATTTGGCTGAACTAATCTGTATATATATTGATGCCACTATTGGGATTTTCTGGAGATTTCTAGTTCTTACCTTATCTATATCATTAGTCTTCTAACCTTATTCGTAGAAAATAATTATTGGTTGAAAATAAGTGAAGACCCATCAAAAATAGGAGAAAAACTGGTCAAAATTGGGTTCAATCGGCTCGCTCACGCGCATCCAAAGCCTGCCCGCGTGCGGCCTTTCCCAGGAAAATTTGCGCGTCCCATATAAGCTCGCCAGCGCGCGGGTTATCCCAGCGCAATTCTTTGCGCTCAATTTGATCTTCATATAATTTTGGCTGAAACTCCTCCTTGGTACTTCCAACTTCTGTTTTTCTTCAATTTGGTCCCTTTTTTTCATTAAATCTCCAATTAAGCCTAAGAAAGAAAATCAGAGGAAATTAAGTATAAAATAATTAAAATAGATAATAAAAGCACCAAAAATAACACCAATAATTATGTAAAAATATGGACTTATCAATGATCATAGTTGGTCTTATTTCAAGAAGTTTTCGAGGATCAAAGTTGATCTCCAAGTTGACCAGTGCGGTCGTTCCAAGAAAAGTTTCCGTGATCAAGATTGAATCTTAAATGATCCAGTGCAGTTAATTAAGAAGTTCATGATTGAAGAGAATGAGTAGAAAGAAGCAAAAGGGTTCAACCATAACTGTGTCTACGTCTTTGTGTACTCCCTATTCATCTAGAAATACGAAAAGAATGCCTTTACGTCTTTCAAGATTCTCAGAAAGTCCACAAAGAGGGGCAGCAGCAGACACCGAAATTTAATTTTGGCTAAGTCAAAGTTTAGTTTTGTCTTAAGCCAGTGATGTGGCCTAGTTAGGTTTGGTTTAAATTTATTAGGTTGGGTTTGGGCTTTAGTATTTTATTTGGGCCAGTTGAATGGGTCAAATAATTATATTTAGCACATGTAAAATAAGTCTGTATGGGAAATTTCCTGGTAGTATCCTACCATGATGTCGAATCGTTCGGGTCCGGGGAACCCTGCCGAGACGATATTGGAAAAAGGAGTCACCATTAATCTTTTTTCTAAGGTGCGATTAGTCACCTAAAGGCCACCTAAGCCAAGTAAGGTCCAAAGCTTGGCCATGGACCCACTAAACCTAAGGTCCGGTCTTGTAACCTGAATCTAGGTTCGGGAGTCGATTATGCTCGGGGAAGGATTAGCACCCCCGAGTCGCCGTCAAGTGATGGTACCTCTAGTCTAACTAGATCTACTGGGTCGAAAAGAAAAGTTGGTTACTTTTAATCCTTAATCTTGATTATTATTAGAAAGGGTTATAAAGGAAAAGAAAATCCTCTTTAAAACAAATGTCGAGAATTCGAAGAATATGATCGAACACCGTCGATCAATTTTGTCTCGATTCTCTTTCACTATTTTCTTAATTATGCTTAATCTTAAAGGGAAGAAAAATGAATGTAGATGATGCATGAACTGGTATATTTCAATCATTTGATTAATAAAGAGGGGTTTACTCGAGTCAACCCCTACGAACCTAGCCCGGCCCCCCAGGGATATTCGTAAAGGTTTTTCGATCTCATAGCGAAATCCCGAGAGGTCGTGCTCATGCACCTTTACTCGGGATTTGCCCGTCATAGTCAAAAACACCACTTTATGAATCGGGACATATAATGGTGGCATGTAATGCAACAGTTTAAGTACAAATAATAGGAATTGTATGCATATGTTTAGCTACTAATTATTACAAGCCCAATGATTCAATTGAATCGAATTAACTATTAAACTTAAAGAAATTAAAAGCTAAGGGCCAATCTCGGACAACTGGGGACTTTTCTGCACACTCAAAGAAAACGACCAGTGAAGTTCAGGAAACAAACAACACAATTTACACTTCAACAATGCAAGTCAAAGATCTAAATTCAACAACCATAATTCTAAAATAGGAACTAAAATAATCATGGAGATAATTCAAGCTTTAAGCAAACAAGCATGCAAATCATGGGCCACATTGGAGTTCAATGAAGATCATCTTAAAGAAAACTAGCTCCTAATCCCCAAAATCTCAATTCTCAATTTAGAATTAATTCCCAAGAATTTGTCAATTTCCTTTCAAATTAATCTCTATTTGAGAAACTAGGTCTTTAAGTCCAAGTTCAGTTTCCTTAAAATTAAAATTAGTCCAAAGTGTCTTACATATCATCTTCAAGCTAATTTTAATTTGAAAAAATCTTAACTTTAAGTTAAGACCCCATTTCCAAATCAAGATTAGCTTAATTGGAAATCAAGATTTAAGGTCCAATATTCACTTAGCTCTTAAAAACATTAATTACCACAAATAAACAAATCTCACTTAATGTGTTCAAAAACTCAACTTGCAAACAAAATCTTTATCAATAGCTCCCATTTTCAAATCAAAATTGCTTCTTTAATTAAATTCCCATTTTTAAATTGAACAGATGAGCATTTTCAATCATAGATCTCCAATTCCAAAACAAAGGCAATTCAATCAAAGGCTCATGAAGCTTAATTAGCATAAAGATCAATTCCAAATTGGTTTAAACATAAGAAAATTCCAAACATTAACACGAAATTACTTAATTCAATCAAAAGACACAACCTTTAAACCATAAGTATCCAAAAATCATGCATTTACAAATCAAAATAGCAAACATATTAAGTAACATCAATCAATCAAATTAAAATCCAATCTTTAGGTTAAAGGGCCTAATCTTAAACAATTCAAGACCAAATAACTTAAGCACAACTTTTAATCCAACACAAAGACCAACTCATTTAACAAAACATTCAATATTTAATCTTGGAAAATTAAAAGCTAGGATTTTTATTTAGATCCAACATGGAGGAGACCAATTAACTAAAAAAAAAAATCTTAAATTTAGCACCTTTGTAAGAAAAACTCTTAAACAAATCTTCAATTTTAAAATAAAATCACATACAGGCCCCAAATTGCATCAGTCAAGTAACATCAGTCCCAAATTACAACAAGTGAAGAATAAAGGGATGAAATTGAAAAGGATTGAGAAAATTTTACCTCAAAACGGCGCCGTTTCAGTCGTGGAGGGCTTAAAAACCCTAACTCTCCTTTAAACATCTCTGCCAAGCTCTTTTCTTCTTGTTGCTGTCTTGAGTCCAGTTGGTTGATCAGTGTCTTGTACTTGCTGCTGTTCTTTTTCTGGTCTTCTTTTTATGATCCTATGCACTGACCTGTTTTCTTGTTTCTTAAGGCTTCGTTGATATTTCAAGGGTGAGAATAAATCTCATCCCTTGCATTCATGTATCCAACAGCAAATCCCCCTTTTTCCCAAGCACATTATTCTGCCTTTTCTTACTTTTTTAGTATGTGCATTAATCCATAATGTTCATACTTTTGGAGTATGGGGAACAACTCTTTCTCGTTTATGCTTGATCCTCAGGTTGTGCATCCTTCTTTTCAAAGTCAACGTCTTTGGGAGATAAGAGCTAGAATCAAGGCAAGAAAACACCTGAAATGGGCCAAGAGCATGCAACAATGCATTCTGTTTTTTTTTTTTTTGTTTCCCGTAAAAAAAGAATGCAACAATTCCTAACTTCTTATAATGTGTGAGCCAAAGCAGTAATAGAATTCTCTTTTTTTTTTCAATAATTTTCCAAAATTTTTGCCTTACGGATGCAATCACATATATATGCAATGCTAAGATCCAAAACCGAATGCAAAATAGTTAACCAGCCTACTAATTGAAGACAAACATGGGTTATGCAAATGCCTTCTAAAAATGGACAATGCTTATATTCTAAATGCAACTAATAAAAGAACATTTTTGGTTTTTCTTACAAATGAAAACTAATTGTTAAAATTGATGAAGGATTGCTAAATAAACTACACTAGTAGGTGACCATAATATTCCCTATGTAAATTAAAAGATAAAATTGATTTAAGAACTAAAATGCAACAATACTAAATGAAGCCAAGACATGAAATATGTAAAAATGCCAAAAGTGCCCCTCCTAAGATTTTTGATTTCTAATTAGCTAATCTAACTTAAAAATGTACTTGAAGTGACCAAAATGCCCTTGGATGTGCAAATGACCAAAATGCCCCTGGACATGCAAATGACCAAAATGCCCCTGGACATGTAAATGACAAAAATAAGAATTAAATTGATTTAAACTAAAGGATACAAGAAAAAAAATGGGTGTCTACAGCTGCCCCTCTTTGTGCACTTTCCAACTATCGAGAAGTGAGCAAAGAAGTAGTTTGCATACTTTTTGAGAGTTAGGAAGTGCGCAAAGAAGTAGACACCCGCTTATATTGTCGAGTCAGGCGTATGCTTTTCTTTTAATTCGAATTGGATCGTCTCCCGATTCAATCTAAAAAGGACCGTCTTCCGTTTATCCTTTGAACTCTCTCTATCATCCCTCCATCTGATCCTCACACCCTGGATACACTCTCCATCTCCAAAACCTTCTCTCACCCTCCTCTAAGCACTCAACAGACTCCATCCTCACAAATCCACAGCCTCTTCACCACGAACACTCATTCTTGGATCATCAAACACCCACTCTCTCAACTTTTCTCCTCCCATTCATCACACACACACTCAGCCTCCTCCACAACTCTCTCTCAAACTCCTCCACACTCGAAGACACACCAGAGCTCTCCACAATCTCCTCTCCCATAGAAACCTTTCACTCACAACAAGCTCACCCATGGATCTCTCCTTCAACCACACACACTGTCCTACACACTGACCTCACAATTCACCCTCGCACAAAAAAAATTCTCTTCCGGACCTCTGACCTTCTCTGGCTCTAAAAAACAATTTAGGGGACTCTTCCATGGGGAAACCATTAACCTTTCCTTGAAAAATCTCGTTGGTTTTCATCAACAACAACAAAAAGCTGCTTCCTTTCCGATTCTCCCAAAAAACAGGAACACCAATATTCTAGAATTCCGGATTTAAATACTCTCTTTTCGAGCACAGAAAAAAAAAAGGAGAATAAGCAGATCTAGGGTATTCAGTGATAGTTTGAAGAAGGGGTTTCGATGGTTTCAAAGAAAAGAGTAGGAAGGTTATTAGAGTCGGGTTAGGGCCTCCCGGCGGCAGCGCGACCGGGATTTGAAGTTTTTGGGTTCACGGATTGGTGTTCCCGGTGGTGGAGGGCTCGGGTTTTGAGTTTGGGAAGAGAAAAGGGAAGCTTTAAGGCCAGTTGCGACGGTGAGTACAGATATTTGAGGCGGCGGTGGCGATGGTAGTTGGGTTTTAAGTTTCGGGTTAAGGCAAGGAAGAAGAATGAGATTCGAAGATTGAGGAACAAAAAAGAAAGGGGACGTTTTGTTGTGGTTTGGCGGCGTCGAATGGTTCCGGTCAGTGAGACAAGGGCGGTTCATGGTGGGTTGGTGGAGAATAGAAATATAAAGCTTTAGAGGAAAAATGGAGGGGGTGGCGCTGGTGGAATAGACCTAGGTTTCGGTTTAAGATAGAAGAAGAAGAGGAAGAAGAAGAAAAAAAGGGAAACGACGCCGTTTGATTTAAATGTGGACTCAGACCCGACCCACCTCCTTAGACCCTCTTTACCCGACTCGCCCAACCCGGTCCGTTCGGCCCACTTCAATTGGGTAATATCATTTGGGCCTTAACTTCTTTTATATATTTGGGGCTTAAATATTTCCTTTCATTTTGGGTTTTTAATTTTCTATTATCCATGAGGTTTTTTTGTTAGGTCTTAAAGGTTCTTTTTAATCCATAGTTTAATTTAATGATTAAGGAAACTAGTTTAATTCTCTAAATAATTGAGTGGATTAGTAATTTAATTGGTAAAAAGGAAATCCTAGGATTAGTTTAATTTCATAGTTTAGTTTAATTGTCAATAGAGAAAAGAAAAAGAAAGAAGAAAAAGGAAAGGTTAGAATTAATTTAGTTTAATTAGATTATAGTTTTCATAATCAATTCGAAATAAAGTAGGTTCAGTCATTTTAAATCCATGTGCATTCATATTTTGAATTCTATAGTTATTGTTCATTCGTGTCTTTGATACTCAATTTATGCTCTTTGGTCCTTGAACTTTGCTAATTGTTTTCTTGATGTGCAGATAGGTCTCCAATTTGTCCAATTTGCCCCTGAAACTTTTATTTTCTTTCAACTTTGTTCTTTGTTAGTTTAACTTCAATTTGATTAGGCCTTGGTTTGTAATAATTTAGTAAAGTAGAGTTAATTGCATGCATGTCATATTTATTTGTGATTAATTTATAGTTGCTTGCATTTCATGCCACCCTTATAAGTTTTGATTAATAAAGAGGCGTTTCAACTATGACGGGCTAATCTCGGGTAAAGATGCTCGGGCACGACCTCTCGAGATTTCGCCCCGAGATTGAATGATCTTTACGAATATCCCTGGAGGGCCGGGCTAGGTTCGTGAAGGTCAATTCAAGTAAACTTCTTTTTATTAATCAACTAAAAAACTGGACTTTGCATCCATCATCTCATACATGCATTAGTTAATATCTAGGTTAGAATTGAAAAAAGGAAGAAATCAGAAAATCAAAAGAGGCAATAAAATGTGTTTTCAAAAAGGTTTTTTCTCAAATCATGTTCTCTTAGTCGATTTTCAAAATTGAGAAATGGGTAATCCAAAAATTTTCAAGGTAAGTGTTTTCAAAAAAGAATGTTTTCTTAATCAAGCAATCCAAAAGAAGATTTTGGAAATTAATAAAATGGATCAAGTTTTCAAAAGTCAAAATGGTCAAACGATTTTGTCACAGCATTTACAAAATCTCTTCCCGGTGCGGAAGATTCAACAAGAGAACAAACAGTGAAAGAGAAT
Source organism: Corchorus olitorius (assembly GCA_001974825.2). NCBI lineage: Eukaryota > Viridiplantae > Streptophyta > Magnoliopsida > Malvales > Malvaceae > Corchorus > Corchorus olitorius. Next base: position 32,970 of record AWUE01021185.1, read on the forward strand.
CGTAACAGAATTAATCGACGGTGTTCGATTACATTCTCTGAATTCTCGACATTGGTTTTCAAAAATGGTTTTATTTTCTTTTATAACCATTTTCCTCTAATAATCAAGATTTAAAAGCAACCTTTAGTATTAACCCATTAGATTTAGTTTAGACTAGAGGTACCGTCGTTTGACGGGCGTCTCGGGGGTGCTAATCCTTCTCCGAGCGTAACCGACTCCCGAACCCATAGACTCTGGTTAAGCAGACTGTATTAGGTTTCGTATTACCTTCGCCATGCTTAGGTTAATATTAGACTTAATAATCGGATAGGTGACTAATCACACCTTAGAAAAAAGATTAGTGGCGACTCCTTTTCCAAACGTCGTCTCGGTAGGGTTCCCCGGACCCGAACGTTTCGACAGCTTGGCGACTCCGCTGGGGACTTTTAGAGAGTCAGGCCTCACTTTGTCTAAGCAAAATCTAGGGTTAATAAATGGTTTCTTTGTTTTGTTTGTTTTGTTTGTCTTGATGTGTTTATGCTTTGATATTTCTGCTATTTTTCACTCATATCTTATTGTTTTCTTTGTTTCTTATTGTGGTTAGTTACTAGGTCTGTCAGGTGTAGTTTTAGGGTACTGGTAAGTTGTTCCTTCACACACTTCACTTTATACTTTGCATTCATGCATGAGATCACCTTAGACCCGGGCATACCTTTAGTTTTGGTAGGTATAATAGCAAGCCTTCGTGGGACTCGTATGTCCCCATGCATGTTGTGCGAAAAACCTCCACCCAAGAAAATTCTACTAGCCCAGTAATGGATACTAGTGGGTTGAATTGGGAACCTTTAGGTGAAGCTTCCCCCGGCATATAGTGGAGCGGCTTCCCGCCTAGGTAGAGCCAAACCCGCGAGGAGGAGTGTATTAGGTACACATAAGGAACATCTCTCACCCTCGCTTCTCGTTTTTCAAAGAAGGACCGTATAGAGAGTAAATTCTTTTACTTTCGAAAAATGTGCCAACCTGCCCCAGAGAACTCGCAGCCCGAGTGTTTTTCAGCGAAAATATTTTGATCAATAAAAGAAGGGGCATGATTTTCTTTTTGATTCTCAGCTATTTGTTCACATTTGTTTTCAGTTACTGACTACTCTTTGTCTTTATTTTCAGGCTCAGACGTACCCGCATAACTCTTCTGTTTTGCAGGTTGCATTGTGCACCCACATGCATTTCACATGTTCAAAAGCATAATTGATCGCGCACGCTCATGTATCTGCTCATCAACATAGTTTGCCATGTCATGCATCTTTTCAATGTATCCATCAACAAGAGGCTTTTGAATGCCACGTCATTTGAATTTTGCATTTTACTCCAATTCTACGTTATTCATTCATGTTTTATCATTATGCTTAGTTATCAATTGCATTTGTTCTGTCTCTCTTTCCTTTTTGCAGTTGCATATGAATAACCTTCCTGTTTTGCAGGTTCCATCCTGGAAAATCATGACATCATTTTTGTATTCTCATGTATCCATATATTCTATAATTGACCATGCATATCCATTTACTTGTTTATCGACATAAATTGCCATGTCACGCCGCATCTATGTACACATTCTTATGATTTGATAACTTATCATCATATTCATTGATGTAGATCATACATCCTTCATGCATTGTCCATGCCTTAGTATATATGTTCACACATCCATCAGGCATTATTCATTCCTTTGTCTATATGTTCATGCATAGGTCGTGCATTATCCATTCATTACTACATGCATTTTGCATTATCCTGATCTTTTGTAAATAAATACATTTCGTGCATATAAGCAATACATTTCTTGTAGACATTACTGGTTTTCTATCTATTGGAGTCTAATATCATTAGGGGAGCATTTTTGGAAGCATCAATTCAGTATTGAGCCTTAATCAGCGAGGAGGAGTGACAAAGTTTTCTTTCAGATATATTGTCCAAAGTCAGGCCATGCCAGTAAAGTCGCTCTCGCTCAAACCAGTGGTTGTTCAATATACGACTCTAGGATCTCATGGGAAAGAATTTACAATCCCAAAATCAGTGACAATAGGGAACAAGCCATAAGAAGGGGATTTCTGAAACTGATAAACTCTTTTCTCACATGCATAGCATCTGCATAGATTTTTGTCATTTGTATCTTCTCATGCTTATAATTGTTAAAATTGTTGCACTTTTGACTGTGATTGTTTGCTGAATTGGGTGATCACCAATATGAAACAGTCCCCAAAGCGCTTTATAATGTTCATCTGGACTATGAGCAAAGGAATGATGAGATTTAATCAAAAAGTTTTCAAAATCAGTTTTAATCAGAACTTTGATTTCGAGCTGTGAGCAAGGGAGTGACGGTGTCTTAATCAAAAGATGTTTCAAAATCAGTTTTGGTTAAAGTCGTGATTTCGAGATGACTGAACCCATGTTTCTAAAAGGTTTTGAAGAGACAATATGATTGACGTCAACACCCCTCCCACACTTCCAGATTAGACCCATTCTCTTGGAACCTAACATCGAAGTCTTGTTTTCTTCTGAAAGGGGCAATTTGGTCATACTATTCATGTTATCGTAATGCCTTGGATAGAATGACCAGACTTCAATTTTCTCAATGTCCCTTAAGTCACCCAGGTTAATTTTCAAATGTCCCAAACCTTTCTTTTCTTTCAACTAGAATGCGGTGCACAACTCAAAGAGTGCAAATCAATTCGCTCAGGTTCATCATTAGGAAGGTCATTTTAATGAAGGGTGGTATAAATTTCTGTCATGATTTCCCAAAAAAATGAAAATGAAAATGAAGAACATAAAAAATGAAAAAAGGAAAATAAAGGCACTTGGAATATCTGGAGGAGTCCAACAAAATGGTTTTCAAAAGAGTCATGGTTTTCAAAAGAAGATTTTGATAAAATCGACTTCCAAAAATGATTTCGAAACTCGTTTTCTCGAGGAATGCTCTTCAATGAATATGTCCAATCTTGAAGTGATAAATGGCCTTCTTTCATATTCCCTTCACTTGTAGAAAAATATCCATTGTTGTCCCCCTTTGAGCCTAATTGATTTCTTTTCGGATAAACCCTAATCAAGGATCACCCTCCACACTGGGGGGCAAAGGTGAAAAAGGATCAGCCTCGAAAGGAAAGGTGCGCATTCAATATTTGAATGGGACATCCCGATAGTAATCGAGTCCCCTCCATCAAGATATTCAAATCAAAAAAATGAAAATAAAAAAACAAAAAAACAAAAAAATCAAAAATCAAAAATCAAAACCAAAATCAAAAGAGAATGGATTGATGAAGCAAAGGACAATTGGTATGATAAGATCCTTCACATGACAAAGGATGATCCTTGATTCAAATACCCTCAAACACATTTTTGAGCTTTTATACCCTTTCTTTGGTAGCCCAGAACCCAAGCCTACATTACGTGCCTAGTAAAACTCCATCTTTGATCAAGTGAGGACATTCGAGAAGAGATTTTTCCTCAACAAAAATAACAGTCCTTTTCGCAAAATGTTTTGCGTCAAAACTTTTAAAAAGAGTTTTCGGGTGAATTTAGAGTTTTCCAAGTGCAAAAAAAAAAAAATAGAGAGAGAGCTCTAGGGTGAAAACCCGAAAGGGCAGTCTAGAGCAAGACTAGGGAATCAATGAACCACCCACAGTTTCAACAAGGAAATGGAAAGATGATACTTCTATCATAGTGAGCAATGACTTATCTTCAAGCATCAACCGCTTCAGCTCTGCTAAAGGAACCCAATTCTTCGAAACCATACCTCTCTTCGACAGTTTTCAAATCTCTAGACCTTTCACAAAGTGTTGACCCAAATCATGTCTTAGGAAAAAGTTTTCCAAACAAGGAGTTTTATAACAAGATTTCTTTCCATTTATGAGTTCAAGATCAAAATTAACTTTTCAAAATAAAATTGCTTTCCGTTTGTGAGTTCAAGATTAAAATTCGCTTTTCAAAGTAAGATTGCATTCCAGTTGTGAGTCCAAGATCAAAATTCGCTTTTCAAAGGGCATTTAAGTGGTGACCACTAATTCTCTTCAAAGTCCAAATTTAACAAAGTTTTTAGAGAAAATGAGTTTGTCTTCCAGCCTAATTTGTTTAGGGCACATATTTCATAATGATCACATAGGGGCAAGATTCTTTTGCTTATCCCACTACTCCCTGTATCCATTCTCTTATCATCTCTGTAACAAAATTTAACCAAAAGTTAAAATGCGGATATCAATTATGTAAGTGAAACTCTTCGAAACATGTCATGCATTCATAAATATGGAGACCTCAGCATGAACAAGAAAGCAAATTCAAGGACAAATCAAGAAGAGCAGAAATGAAGCACAATCAAGAAAGCAAGGATTCGAAGCAACAGTCCAGAAGTTTTAATCATAACATCAGACCAGAGTCATTGGTCCTTTTTCATCACCAATCAAGAAGTTTTAAGTTACAACATCAGATTCAGAGTTCTTTTCCAAAGGTATTTTCTTCCAAAATCACTTCCATGTGGTTCAAATTCAATTCTCAAAGTTTTGCATCGGTTCCATCCGAATGCTTAAGCTTTTCCACAAGCCAAACTCGTTTCCATACGAGTCAATTATCAACATGGGCTTTTCCATAAGCCAAACTCGTTTCCAGACGAGTCAATCATCAACATGGGCTTTTCCACAAGCCAAACTCGCGTCCATACGAGTCAATTATCAACATGGGCTTCTCCATAAGCCACAGTTCGTTTCCATACGATACATTACCATCTTCTCAGATCACTTGGTGTAGCATCTTCAAAGTTATATTCAGATGACTCGGTGTAGCATCTTCAAAGTTATATTCAGATGACTCGGTGTAGCATCTTCAAAGACAAATTCAGATGACTCATTGTAGCATCTTCAAAGACAAATTCAGATGACTCGGTGTAGCATCTTCAAAGACAAATTCAGATGACTCGGTGCAGCATGATCTAGCCAAAAACAACCCTATTTTTATGGCTATTTTATTTTGTTTTTGGATCAATTTATGCTTAAATATATGTTATTTTGTTAATATTTGTGATTTGAGTCTTTATGAGATGTGAAATTGATAATATGATAATTTTCAGTACTTTTGGAGCTATTTTGATGACTTTTTACACAGATTTGAGCAAAGCAATTTTGAGCATAGATTTGGAGATTCGAAGTTCGTGTTTGAAGACCATTTGAAGATAAATTGGAGACTTGAAGACCATTGAAGATTTATTTCAAGAAGCAAGGATTGAAGATTGGAGCTTTAATTGAAGACAAGTCATGGATAAATTCTCAAGCTTTGGTATTTATGGATAATTTATGTGGGAAAATACTCAGCCCATATAAAATATTAATTGGAATTAAAATCCTAATTAATGACTCCTAAATCCAAGGAAATATCAAAATCCCGTAGATTCTCGATTCTAGTCCTAACATGATTAGGATTCAGGCGCAGTTTTGGTAGAAAAATCATAACTTTCTGCTCAGACCTCCGTTTCAAGCCCATGAGTACTCGTTGGAAAGCTAACTCCGAGATCAACAACTTTCCTTTGAAGTCCAAGACCCAGTTCTTCCGTTTTCAAGTCTAAAAATGACGTCAAAGTCACTGCACGAATTCAGCAAAATTTCAGGATCCTACTTTAACTTGGATTCTACTCTAGGATGACTTTTAATCTAACTTGGAGTCCAAGTTAGACCCAAAACCGACTTAGACCCCTTTCCAAGTTAGGATTGGATTTTCTAGGGTTATTTCCACTATAAATAGCCACCTTAGGTCTAGGTTTTTGATGTATGTAGATCTAGAGATTTTATTTTGAAGAATTGTTGAAGATTTGGAGGAGTTTTGCCCTAGGAGCCGCCGGCCCCTCTACTTCCCATCCTTAGATAAATTTTTCTTCTAAAGATTTTTTTTTCTTCTTTTTCTTTGGATGCTCACTCAATTCATGAGTGAGTAATCCTTTTCTTTTATCCAATATAGAATTTAATTGATCTCTTGACTTATATCATGGTGAGATTTTGTGCTTTTATATGAAAATTAATTGGGTATTTCTTAATATCTCTGCATGAATTCTATGTTGCTTGTTTTGATAGATTGAAGCTAGCACTTTCTTTATAAATTAAGTAGCATTAGCTAAATTAAATCTTGAAGGATCTTCCCTCAAAAAAAAAAATCTTGAAGGATCTTCGGATTTAGTTGTTCGGTAGCAATTGGAAGCGAAGGATCTTCCTTCCAAGGGATTTAAGAATCTTTGACCAATTTTTAATTGCCCATTGTGCTTGTAAATTACTAGATCTTAATGCTTTAATCTTGAGTAATTGTCACACTAGATCAAGAGGTAGTTATTTAAAGAGTAAAAGGGATAATTCACACTGGATCAAGAGTTTTATCTAATTAAGGTAATTTAGGATTAAATTCCAAGCAAACTATCCATTGTTTTCATAATCTTTAGATGTCAATGATCCATGGTATTGTTGTCAAGAGGGATATTAATTCTATGTTGGAGGTTTCTTAATTATTTTCTCAATTTATTCTCTGCTTTCTGATTAATTGTTTTCTTTAATTTTCTTGATTGTTTTCTTAGATAGTTTTAATTATTAGTTTGATTTGATTTAATTTTACTTTAAAAACCTTCTTTATTTTGTTTGTTTGTTTTAAGAAAAAGAATAATAACCTATCTCTCTGTGGGTTCGACCCCTACTTACCCTAATTATCTTTAGTTAGTAATTGTTGGGATTTTTGTTTTTATGATTTGCTGACGACCGATCATAAATTTTGGCGCCGTTGCCGGGGAGATTGTTTATTTTCTTTTTCTTTTCTTTTTCTATTTGATTTGCACTTGATCTTCTCTGTTTTGTAGGAAAAAATCCAATGGCGCAACACCGTTCGTTGAGAGAGCTGAATTTCAACTGTGAATTGCCGCCACTCTGCATTGACTATCCAGCCGTGGATACGTCATACAAGCTGAATTCTGGAGTGATCCGCATGCTGCCAACCTTTCAAGGAGAGTCTCATGAAAATCCTCATGAGCACTTACAAAATTTCTTTATATGGTGTGCTGCAACCACTGGGATGCCGGAAGAACAAGCGAAACTTCGAACTTTTCCTTTAACATTAGAAGGAAAAGCAAGAAGTTGGTTCTTGACTCTGCCATCAAGATCCATAACTTCTTGGAAGGAGATGGAGGTCGTGTTCCTGAACAAATACTTCCCAGAGGCCAAGCGAGCTGATGTACGGAGGAGAATCACAACCTGCCAACTACAACCTGAAGAGAAGTGGCACCAATACTGGGAGAGATACAACCAAATATGCGCAAGTTGCCCTTACCACAACCTAAGTGAAGCATTGCTGATTCAGAACTTCTACGATGGGCTTCTCTATGAAGATCGCACCTATGTTGATGCTGCTAGTGGAGGAAGCCTAACACTCAAAACCCCTGAAGAAGCAAGGAAGCTGCTCAACACAATGGCTGAAAACATATACCAGTTCAATACCACTAAGGAAAACATGTCAACCACGCCATCAAAGCACGAGAACGAACGATTGAACAACCTAGAAGCAACTGTGACTTCGATAGCTGCTCAACAAGGAGATTTGGTGAAGATGGTTACAAACCTAATGACTATGCTTTCACCGAAGACTATGCAACCACCTTCGTGTACACCTCAAGTATGTATGAATGAGCGCATAAATGGGTTGAACAATGCCCAAGGATATGGAGTCAATTCAATCGAAGGAACTCAACAGTGGTATGAACAAAAGCTGAACTTACAAGATGTTCCGCTTCCACCTTCCATGTCGCCACCTCCAGCACCTGCTTTCTCTGCTGCACCACCACCTGATGCCGTGGCCAATGTTCAATCGCCAAGAAGAAAGGGGCTTCCGACCAAAAACAAGAAGAGTCAGCGCACTTCACCAGCAACCGCTGCTCAAATTCAAGCAGAAGAGGAATGGATGGAAGAGATGCAAGAGAAGTATGATCCAATACCGTTCCCTCAAAGGTTTGCAATGCAACTTAATTCACTACGGAATATAGAGGTAAATATTCCATTACTTGATAAAGTTGTCAGAAGACCCAGGTACGCAAATTTTCTCAAAGAATTATGCATGACTAAGAGTAAGTTTTCTGAAAAATATGCTTGCATGAATGAGAATGTATCTGCTGCATACCAGAGAAAATTGCATCATAAATATCATGATATAGGATCTTTTTCTATTCCTTGTAAAATAGGAAAGAATCAGATAGAAAAGGCCATGTGTGAATTCGGATCTCCAATTAACATCATGCCTTATTCTGTCTATTCACAATTGAAAATTTAACCTGTGACTAAAACTGATCTGACTATACAATTTGCTGATAGAACTAACATTAAACCTGAGGGTTTAGTTGAAGATGTTTTAGTGCAGATTGGAGATTTCATTTTTCCTGCGGATTTCTATGTCCTGAAGATGAGTGAGGATGACCTTCATCTACCTCATTTGCCGTTGCTGCTAGGAAGACCTTTTCTTGCCACAGCCCGAACAAAATATGAAGTACAAGATGGAAAACTCAGCATGGAATTTGATGGGAAACTCATTGAATTCAATATTTATGAAGCCATGAAATCTCCTACTGAGATTCATTCTATCTGTGCCATTGATGCCATCGAACTTTGTTCTGAACAAGTTCAATCACTTCACCATGAGAATGAACTTGAATTAGTACTTACAAGGAGCCTAGATGACGAAGAAATCAAGGAAGCAAAAGTCCAGACGCTTGAAGAGATAGCAGAAAAGAAGATATGCAGTGAAGAAAACCAGCTCGATCCACTTCGAAAGATGGAGGTAAGCATTCCTTTAGAAGAATCAATGACATTGGAAGAAGATATCAAGACGGATATCCCTCCACCTTCTCCTCCGAGACTTGTCAAGCCAAAAGAAGAGCCACCAGATGATGAGCAACTCAGACATCTCAAGCCAAAAGACACAATCTCAAGCCAAAAGACACAATCATGCTGAATTCTGTTGACAACCAGCTTTTGGAACACGAAGATCAAGATTTCTTGGGAATCAACAAACTTCTTGAGTCTGAATGCTTTAAAGATATCAAACACGCGGAAAGGATACCTATGGATCAATTCTTTCTGGAGGACAAGAAGATTTTCCAAGACGAGGACACTTTCCAAAGGCACGAAGATAGTAATGCCGATCAAGAATGCCGGAAGCACCCATTGCATCAACCAATCACGGCAGCAAAGATGACATTGTCATTCCTAGCTATTCATGGAGTCGCCCTCAACAAAATTGGTTATTTCTTTCCTTATCTCTTCTTTTGTCTTTCATATTTTTGTGCTCATATTCTTCCAATCTCATCATATTTGCTTTATGCTTTGAAGTGGTATGATCCACCCTAACAAAAGGAGAGGAAGAAAAAGGAGTCGAGCTAATGACTTTAAACAAGCACTTGTTGGGAGGCAACCCAATTTTAATTCCTTGAATAATTAATTTTACTTATTATTATTTTTAATTTTTACACTAATCTTTCTTTGAGTTTTTGATTGATAGGAATTTATGAATTTTTCTTTATTGAAAAATTCGTCTTCAAGGAGAGAATACACAAAAAAATGGAGGGGCATAACCACTACCGAGGCCATGGTTGATGCCATACGTGCCTATGGCTTTATTCAAGAACACAAGGCAGCTTGAGTACCAGACATAGCAGCGCCCCAGGCTAACAGCAGCAACCAGCTGCTGCTGCATAGCAAGCTTGTTGTTGCTCCGCGAGACGCCTGTCCCAGCGACAAGGTGCCTCCAGCGGAGCGCAACAAGGTTGCTTCCACAGAGCATCTTGCTGCTGATTGCTGCATGAGAACCGCGAAGCAAGGCAGCCTGCTGCTGTCTAAGCACGCCAGGTACAAGGCCTAATGGCAGCGGCTCAAGAGCAGCGCGAGGCTGCTGTTGCACCAGCACACCAGCGCGCGAGGCCGCCTCAGCGCCCCAGCGGCACCAGCATACCAGGCAGCGCAGCAGCAAGCCCGCAACGAATAAGGCAGCCCGTAAGTGCCAAGCTGCCGCCTGATGCTTTCCCTCTCCTTCCTTGCAATTTGAAATCCTATTTTAGGTAGGATCAAAACTCCTAATTGCAATAGAAGATAGATGACCTCCTCCTACAAGGTAATGAATTCCTAGTCCAGGTATGTTTCTAACTTTTTACTCTAACTAAACTTTTTAAGAATAGGATTTGATCACTATATAAAGTAATCAAGAAAAGGAGAATGAGGAAGAGCTTCACCCTTTCCTTGTTCGGTGCAACCAAATTAGTGATCAAATTACTAGCTTAAGAGATGATTTTAACAACATAATTGGGAATTTGGATGACCTCTTCAATTTATTGGAGAAGGCTATTCATAAACCAATTTTGGTTTAGTTTTTCAATTTTAAGTTTCTTGTTTTTAGATTTAAGATTTATTTTTATGCATCTTAGGATTAGTTATTTAATTTATGCTTTAATTTTCAATTTCCTTCATCTTATGTCTTTAATTTTCAAGTTTCATTAATAAACTATCTAGTTTTATTTTCCTATCACTTTAATTTTCTATTGTCTTTTATGATTGCGTATTTATCTTCATCAAAGCCACCCAGGTATGTTTTCATGAACCTTAACTCTTTATTTTTGGTAAGATAATTGCATGAATTGTTTGCTTGATTGTTTTTACATTGAGGACAATGTGAATTTTAAGTGTGGGGGGGTGAATACTTGATAGGGTTATTACTTGAATAATTGAGTCATATGATAGTCTTTGTTTGCATGAGAACCTAGAATAGAATTTGATTGTTTTTAAATTGATCTTATTTCCCCAATTTTTGAAAAAATTTTTGAAAAAATTGATTTTTGATGATAAAATTTCGAATTTTTCAAACTTTTTGAATTTTTCATGCATAAATTGATTAATTGATTTGATTATGATTGATGAATGCTTAGAATTTTAATAATGTTTGATTTATTGATTGAGTTATAGCATGTTGTTTGATTTCTTAGAATTAGGTATAATTGAAGTTTGTGATATGATCTTATTTATTAATTGCTTCTATGATTATTTATTTCTAGAACTTGTGTTTAATCTTGATTGAAGTTATGATTGAGAAAGTATGTTATTGGTATATGTCGAGAATAAGTGTGGGGGACTACTTATAAAAAGGGTAATTAAAATTTTGTTTTCATAAAAAGAAGTGCTCTCATGACAAGAGGAGAAGAGGTATTTCTGCATACTAAAAAAAAAAATCCATCGTTGTCACTCTTTTCTTAAACAAAAGGAGTTAGTAACCCTTGGAAAGAGAATAAGAGGCATGTAATTGTAGAAATATTGTCCCTCTGAAAAAATAAAAGAAGGAGTCCTTCTAGAGTGCTAGTAGCCTCAAAAGGGAGTTAGTAACCCCTAAATCATGAACACTTCGAGGTTAGTAACCTCAATTTTCTAAAAACAATTACCCTTGAAAATCTATTATAACCCACAATGACCCTTGATGTATATCTATGGCACTACAATCTTTTGAGTAATGGAGAAAGAGAGGAAAACATAAGCCTATAGAAAGAAGTAGTTATAGAAAGTGAAAAATAGTAAGTGATTAAAACTACTTTGATTATGGCTACTTAAGAATGATGATACTTGTTATGTCTTGATTTTTGAATTTAGTATTATTATTATTCTTTGTTATTTTGATTTCATGATTGAATTGATTCTTTGATGAGTGTGTGAGTTCAAATTGATCTTTAGAAAAAAATGATTTTTGTTTAACTAACACATTGATTTGCTAAGGGACTAGCAAAGTTCAAGTGTGGGGGAAAATATGATCGAGGCAAAAACAACCCTATTTTTATGGCTATTTTATTATGTTTTTGGATCAATTTATGCTTAAATATATGTTATTTTGTTAATATTTGTGATTTGAGTCTTTATGAGATGTGAAATTGATAATTTGATAATTTTCACTACTTTTGGAGCTATTTTGATGACTTTTTACACAGATTTGAGCGAAGCAATTTTGAGCATAGATTTGGAGATTCGAAGTTCGTGTTTGAAGACCATTTGAAGATAAATTGGAGACTTGAAGACCATTGAAGATTTATTTCAAGAAGCAAGGATTGAAGATTGGAGCTTTAATTGAAGACAAGTCATGGATAAATTCTCAAGCTTTGGAATTAATGGATAATTTATGTGGGAAAATACTCAGCCCATATAAAATATTAATTGGAATTAAAATCCCAATTAATGACTCCTAAATCCAAGGAAATATCAAAATCCCGTAGATTCCCGATTCTAGTCCTAACAGGATTAGGATTCAGGCGCAGTTTTGGTAGAAAAATCATAACTTTCTGCTCAGACCTCCGTTTCAAGCCCATGAGTACTTGTTGGAAAGCTAACTCCGAGATCTACAACATTTTTTTGAAGTCCAAGACCCAGTTATGCTGTTTTCAAGTCTAAAAATGACGTCAAAGGCACTGCACGAATTCAGCAAAATTTCAGGATCCTACTTTAACTTGGATTCTACTCTAGGATGACTTTTAATCTAACTTGGAGTCCAAGTTAGACCCGAAACCGACTTAGACCCCTTTCCAAGCTAGGATTGGATTTTCTAGGGTTATTTCCACTATAAATAGCCACCTTAGGTCTAGGTTTTTGATGTATGTAGATCTAGAGATTTTATTTTGAAGAATTGTTGAAGATTTGGAGGAGTTTTGCCCTAGGAGCCGCCGGCCCCTCTACTTCCCATCCTTAGATAAGTTTTTCTTCTTTTCTTTGGATGCTCACTCAATTCATGAGTGAGTAATCCTTTTCTTTTCTCCAATGTAGAATTTAATTGATCTCTTGACTTATATCATGGTGAGATCTTGTGCTTTTATATGAAAATTAATTGGGTATTTCTTAATATCTCTGCATGAATTCTATGTTGCTTGTTTTGATAGATTGAAGCTAGCACTTTCTTGATAAATTAAGTAGCATTAGCTAAATTAAATCTTGAAGGATCTTCGGATTTAGTTGTTTGGTAGCAATTGGAAGCGAAGGATCTTCCTTCCAAGGGATTTAAGAATCTTTGACCAATTTTTAATTGCCCATTGTGCTTGCAAATTACTAGATCTTAATGCTTTAATCTTGAGTAATTATCACACTGGATCAAGAGGTAGTTATTTAAAGAGTAAAAGGGATAATTCACACTGGATCAAGAGTTTTATCTAATTAAGGTAATTTAGGATTAAATTCCAAGCAAGCTATCCATTGTTTTCATAATCTTTAGATGTCAATGATCCATGGTATTGTTGTCAAGAGGGATATTAATTCTATGTTGGAGGTTTCTTAATTATTTTCTCAATTTATTCTCTGCTTTCTCATTAATTGTTTTCTTTAATTTTCTTGATTGCTTTCTTAGATAGTTTTAATTATTAGTTTGATTTGATTTAATTTTACTTTAAAAACCTTCTTTATTTTGTTTGTTTGTTTTAAGAAAAAGAATAATAACCTATCTCTCTGTGGGTTCGACCCCTACTTGCCCTAACTATCTTTCGTTAGTAATTGTTGGGATTTTTATTTTTATGATTTGCTAACGACCGATCACAGCATCTTCAAAAACAAATTCAGATGACTCGGTGTAGCATCTCCAAAGTTGAATTCAGATGACTCGGTGTAGCATCTTCAAAGAATAATTCAGATGACTCGGTGAAGCATCTTCAATATGGGCTCAGTAGGCTCGGGGCAGCAAATCTTCAAATAGATCAGATGGATTTGGTGAATCAAGTCATTGCGGTGCATCACGTTTTCAAACAGTTAAAGATGATTCAGTAATTTAAGTTACTACGATGCAGATTTCTTCAAAGTTTGATTCGGTGAATAAAGGTTTTTGCAACTTTCCAGTAAAATGGGGGTCTACGTCTTTGCGCGCTTTCTAACTCTCAAAAGTACACAAAATACTTCTTCGCACACTTCTTGATAGTTAGAAAGCGCACAAAGAGAGGCAGCTGTAGACACCCATTTTTGTCCTGTATCCTTTAATTTAAATCAGTTTGTTTCTTATTTGGCATTAGGGTCACCCAGGGGCATTTCGATCAATTTTACACTAAGGGCATATTCAGGGGCATTTTAGTCATTTGCATGTTTAGGGGTATTTTGGTTATTTTAAGTTCACATTTAATTTAGATTAACCAATTTATTCTTAGTCATCTAGATTGCATTTGAAAAAGCAAAAAATCTTAGAATGTGCATCTTGGGCATTTAGCATAATTCATTAGTATAATATTAGGAGTCGGTTTGCTAACTATCATTTATCTTTAATTGCATTCCAAAAAGAGGGTTCAAGTTTTTACATGGCATATTTATCTTGGCATTTGACCATTTAGGTGCATGTGTAAGAAGTCACACCAATCATTTATCCTAATATGCAACTATTTTAGAAAGTCAATTTGGTTTAGGTATAGTTGGATTCTTCTTTTGCATTGCATACATATGTTACCTAGCCTCCATTTTGTTTTGGCTTTGCTATCACCATTATGATAAATTAAAAGGAAACCTGACATTGAACTTGGTCTTTGATTATTTTCGGCATCACAGTAGAAAGATAAGGGAAGTAACATTGTTTCGTTTTGCTTTGAATTCTAAATTTATCTTGATGATATCCTATCCTATCAAAGACAGTTTCCTTCTATCTTCACACATTTTGCACTGCAATTTTGCATCAAACATCAGTATATTCTACAAAATACAAAAAAAATGATTTTCATTTCACATTGGCATTTTTTTTGCATTAGATGGCATGTACAAGGAGGTGTTTTGCATTTCTTGAAGTTTCATTTTCCTTGCTCTTTTCTTTCTTCCTTTTTCTCTTAATAGGATGAATTTGATGCAATGCCAAGCTTGTGCATTAAGAGTCTCCCCTGCAAATGTCAATATGCAACAAAGTGACATGAGTCAATTTAATTCCAGGTTCAAATCAAGAAAATCAGTAAGAGACTGTCAAGAAGGTCAAACGAAATAATCACCTGCAAGTTTCATTTTCAAGTTTGATAGCTTAATAAAAGATGACAGTGGGGCTTCCAAATTCAGTCACACAATCATATGATCATTTAACAAAGGCAGGCATGGCAGTGGCATTCAAATATGACCAAGGCAATTAGATCTTCGACGGAAGACATTTGAAAACAGCAAGCACAAGCACGAATAACAGCAAGTTATCCAGGGAGCAAGAAAAGAACAAGACAGTTGCAAGCAGTGAGATATCCAGCACAGTAATAGGAAGATTAAAAGGAGCAGTCCTAAACACACAAGCAACAATAAATTCAAAAACAGGGCATTGACACATTAAGCAAGAAAGAATTAAAAAGGGCAAGGCAATTACAGAGCAACCAAACGAGATACCAATTCAGCAAAATGTGCACATTGGCAGCAAGCAATTACCAAGGCCTCAACCAAGCAATGCAACAAGAATAAAATCAAGATCAGAGTTCATTCCCATGTTGCATTTCCCTTTTTACTTTACCAGCAGAAGATCATCACCAATCAAATGGATCATCAGTGACAAACTTCCTCATCCAGTTAAAAAGAGAGAATAGAAAGTTTACCTTCGCCAGCTCACCACTCCCTTGGATCCTTATCCTCTTCCCCAACAAACCTGCACAAAAAGACAAGAAACTGGTTAGAGCCAGAAAGGAAAAATATGATGCATTGAATCAGAAAAGAATTTTCCCCCCTACACGATACACTCCTTCCTTCTCTCTCTCTCTCTCTCTATCATCCCTCCATCTGATCCTCACACCCTGGATACACTCTCCATCTCCAAAACCTTCTCTCACCCTCCTCTAAGCACTCAACAGACTCCATCCTCACAAATCCACAGCCTCTTCACCACGAACACTCATTCTTGGATCATCAAACACCCACTCTCTCAACTTTTCTCCTCCCATTCATCACACATAGACTCAGCCTCCTCCACAACTCTCCCTCAAACTCCTCCACACTCGAAGACACACCAGAGCTCTCCACAATCTCCTCTCCCATAGAAACCTTTCACTCACAGCAAGCTCACCCACGGATCTCTCCTTCAACCACACACACTGTCCTACACACTAACCTCACAATTCACCCTCGCACAAAAAAAATTCTCTCCCAGACCTCTGACCTTCTCTGGCTCTAAAAAACAATTTAGGGGACTCTTCCATGGGGAAACCATTGACCTTTCCTTGAAAAGTCCCACTGGTTTTCATCAACAACAACAAAAAGCTGCTTCCTTTCCGATTCTCCCAAAAAACAGGAACACCAATATTCTAGAATTCCGGATTTAAATACTCTCTTTTCGAGCACAGAAAAAAAGGAGAATAAGCAGATATAGGGTATTCAGTGATAGTTTGAAGAAGGGGTTTCGATGGTTTCAAAGAGAAGAGTAGGAAGGTTATTAGAGTCGGGTTAGGGCCTCCCGGCGGCAGAGCGACCGGGATTTGAAGTTTTTGGGTTCACGGGTTGGTGTTCCCGGTGGTTGAGGGCTCGGGTTTTGAGTTTGGGAAGAGAAAAGGGAAGCTTTAAGGCCAGTTGCGACGGTGGGTAGAGATTTTTGAGGCGGCGGTGGCGATGGTAGTTGGGTTTTAAGTTTCGGGTTAAGGCAAGGAAGAAGAAGGAGATTCGAAGGTTGAGTAACAAAAAAGAAAGGGGACGTTTTGTTGTGGTTTGGCGGCGTCGAATGGTTCTGGTCAGTGAGACAAGGGCGGTTCATTGTGGGTTGGTGGAGAATAGAAAGATGAAGCTTTAGAGGAAAAATGGAGGGGGCGGCGCTGGTGGAATAGACCTAGGTTTCGGTTTAAGATAGAAGAAGAGGGAGAAGAAGAAAAAAAGGAAAACGACGCCATTTGATTTAAATGTGGACTCAGACCCGACCCACCTCCTTAGACCCTCTTTACCCGACTCGCCCAACCCGGTCCGTTCGGCCCACTTCAATTGGGTAACATCATTTGGGCCTTAACTTCTTTTATATATTTGGGGCTTAAAAATATTTCCTTTCATTTTGGGTTTTAATTTTCTATTATGCATGAGGTTTTTTTTGTTAGGTCTTAAAGGTTCTTTTTAATCCATAGTTTAATTTAATGATTAAGGAAACTAGTTTAATTCTCTAAATAATTGAGTGGATTAGTAATTTAGTTGGTAAAAAGGAAATCCTAGGATTAGTTTAATTTCATAGTTTTGTTTAATTGTCAATAGAGTAATAAAATAAAACGAAAGAAGAAAAACGAAAGGTTAGAATTAATTTAGTTTAATTAGATTATAGTTTTCATAATCAATTCGAAATAAAGTAGGTTCAGTCATTTTAAATCCATGTGCATTCATATTTTAAATTCTATAGTTATTGTTCATTCGTGTCTTTGATACTTAATTTATGCTCTTTGCTCCCTGAACTTTGCTAATTGTTTTCTTGATGTGCAGATAGGTCTCCAACTTGTCCAATTTGCCCTTGAAACTTTTATTTTCTTTCAATTTTGTTCTTTGTTAGTTTAATTTCAATTTGATTAGGCCTTGCTTTGTAATAATTTAGTAAAGTAGAGTTAATTGCATGCATATCATATTTATTTGTGATTAATTTATAATTGCTTGCATTTCATGCCACCCTTATAAGTTTCGATTAATAAAGAGGCGTTTTGACTATGACGGGTTAATCTCAGGTAAAGATGCTCGGGCACGACCTCTCGAGATTTCGCCCCGAGATTGAATGATCTTTACGAATATCCCTGGAGGACCGGGCTAGGTTCGTGAAGGTCAATTCAAGTAAACTCCTTTTTATTAATCAACTAAAAAACTGGACTTTGCATCCATTATCTCATACATGCATTAGTTAATATCTAGGTTAGAATTGAAAAAAATGAAAAAATCAGAAAATCAGAAGAGGCAATAAAATGTGTTTTCAAAAAGGTTTTTTTCTCAAATCATGTTCTCTTAGCCGATTTTCAAAATTGAGAAATGGGTAATCCAAGAATTTTCAAGGTAAGTGTTTTCAAAAAAGAATGTTTTCTTAATCAAGCAATCCAAAAGAAGATTTTGGAAATTAATAAAATGGATCAAGTTTTCCAAAGTCAAAATGGTCAAAAGATTTTGTCACAGCATTTACAAAATCTCTTCCCGGTGCAGAAGATTCAACAAGAGAACCAACAGTGAAAGAGAATCGTAACAGAATTAATCGACGGTGTTCGATTACATTCTCTGAATTCCCGACATTGGTTTTCAAAAATGGTTTTATTTTCTTTTATAACCCTTTTCCTCTAATAATCAAGATTTAAAAGCAACCTTTAGTATTAACCCATTAGATTTAGTTTAGACTAGAGGTACCGTCGTTTGACGGGCGTCTCGAGGGTGCTAATCCTTCTCCGAGCGTAACCGACTCCCGAACCCATAGACTCTGGTTAAGCAGACTGTATTACGTTTAGTATTACCTTCGTCAAGCTTAGGTTAATATTAGACTTAATAATCGGATAGGTGACTAATCACACCTTAGAAAAAAGATTAGTGGCGACTCCTTTTCCAAACGTCATCTCGGTAGGGTTCCCTGGACCCGAACGTTTCGACACCATCCATGCTTCCCAACCTATCCTCTATCCTTCCTTCAATCCTTTGCCAGAACTTCTCATGCTATTTCCTCAGACTTTCTTCTCCTGTGAGATCAATGGGCTTGGTTGCAGCAATTCATGGCAGGTACACCTGAGAATAGTCTTGCTATGATGATGCCCCAATGTGGAATTTCAGGGGAGGAGGATTAAAGGTCCCAGTTGGCACCACGGGTGGTGGTGGAAAGGCAAACCGAAATCCACCAAACATTGGAGTCTCAAAGACAGCTGGTCTATTTGCCGGTCCTGATAATGGTGGGAAGACAAATGACGTACTGCTAGACGCCGGAGGATCCGACACCACGGGCCTAGTTGTCGCTCCTGTTGGTGGTGGGAATACGAATGACGTTCCGCCAAATGCGAAAGGATTGGTATTTTCAGTTTCCACCCCGGTTATTCCTGCACTTGCAAAATCTAATTAAAATCCCGTAGAAATTTTACCATGTACAATTATACAAACACACTCTGGGTGCTCACCTCCACACATTTTCCCTTCATTAATTGCATTAACATGCCCCTCATTTGCTCCATATGAGCGTTAGTAGCTTCTTCCCGGCGCTTCGCCTCTTAATCTCAGCGAGCTATTTCTTCTTTCAGTCGCTGAATTTCTGCAGTTGGATCGTCCATTTTTCTGGTACTAGACCTGGTATTATACTGCCGAATTCGTTGATGTTGTTTCTTTGGTCGTGCTATCTTGATACCTTTATTATTAAAACCATTGATTAGAAACTAGAATTAAATCTTTTATTAATGCGAGTGGATGAATGAATGCCCGAAAGTCCATAATTTGTAAAATATCCCCACCCTCATGGGAACGCTTTACAAATTTGCCTTCCGTATCCAGAAGTTTGATTGCCTGGCCCCCCATGGCATACCAAAATTCCTTCGCACTGGCAATATGAATCATGTAATGCAATGAGATGAAAATGACGCATGTATCATGTAATGCAATGCAAAGGTTGCCATATAACATTGGAAACAAAAGTACTTAGATTAAAAAGAGTTTAGTACACCACAGCATCCAAACTTAATTACATCACCAGACATTACTCTGCAACAACCAAATATCTATTTGTCCAATACACCATCAAACTCTTCATTCAGGTATATGTCCTTGTAGGCATTGATTAAAGCTCCGAAAAGATGGATCACCTTCTCCAAACACTCTAGGATCTCATGTTCCCCTACTTCTCTGAGCATCCTCCGATCGTAGACCCTCTGAAGCTCGCTCTTGATTTTCTTAGCCTTTGCCACTTTTGCCTGGACGTATTCTTGCAACTCTAACAACTGATTAGTGCGGGTGTGATAACTACCTTCCCACTTGTAGAGCTTATATCGAGTGAAGAACCATGTCTGTTGTATCTCTTCCACTTCAGCTTTGTACACCAGATACTCCGACCCGAGATTTTTGAAATTGGCCTGACGTGTTTCCACCAGTTCTCCCAAGCGAATAATCTCAACATTTAAGTTTTGGATCTGAACTTCATGGGCCGCATTCCTTAACACAGATTGCACTTCGCGCTCAGCTGTCTTTCCTCTTTCTGTTATAAGTTCAGTTGTCAAGGTGGCGATCCTCTGATTAGCGCTAGTAAGCTCTGCCTCCTTTTCTTTGAGGACTCTAATTTCTTCATTTTGGCGTCAGACCAAGGAAGCCAAGTTGTTGCTAAAGTCCCTTTCTTCCTCAAATTCTCTTCTAAAGCCCTGATGTCTGCTTTCTTTTTCCCTGTTTTCCTGTTCAAATGCAGCATACTCAAGGTTTTCTACAAGAACTGCGACTTCCCTCCTTTTCAGTTCAGTTGCTCTCTCCCGGAATATGTGTCTTGATTGGCTAATCTTCCTATTCTGGCTCCCGCAAAAGTCTGCCATGTCTGTCTCATCTTGAAGCTTCTGTTCAACCTCCGTGTTCCTCTTTTGGATCCGCTATAATTCCTCATGCAATCGACCCATATCTTCCTCCATCATTTTTCGTTTCTTTTCCCATTCATCCCTCTCAGAACTGTATTTCTCTTCTAACTCTCGAAGCACCTTTTCTTCTCGAAGTCTCTGATTTTCATACTTCAGCCTCACTATTTCATCTTCATTGTCGGCTCCTAGCTTGTAATTTGGAATTCTCTTCGAAAGTGGTAAAATCTTGTTCTCGACCCTTTCCTTATGCCAAGCCCTGTATTCTTTTGATGGGAGGGCTTCATACTTTCTGCTTTCCGATACATACTCCCACTTTGAATCCTTCCACTTCTTGACCTAGCACCGAGCCTTGGTGATCGCTTCCTCTGCCACGTGTTGAATATCAACAATGTTTAATCCTTGCACTGGAAGTATGAACTACTCTGACCCATACTGTGGCTGAACTAGCAGAGGTGCGTATGTTGTTGTCCCAAATGGTCCCATCAATAACATCCAAGTTTCTCCTCCACATGACATAACAGGTTGGGACACCGTGTAGGCACATCATTTCTACTTTCCGCCCCATAATTCTCATTTGGTTAAGTTCTTGACCCTTAGCCATGTTCATAAACCCTCCTTTTATTTTTGATAGCTTAGAAAACAAATTCGTTTGGCCTTTGTCTTTATCATTTAACCAAGCCCATACTTTTAAGCCTTAATTTGCTTTTCTTTTTAGTTAGTTATTATTAGGCCCTATTGTTTGTTTAGTTTCTACTGGGCTCACCTTTACTTATTTGGGCCCTTCTTTTGTCTAAATTATTTGGGTCTCATCCTCTCTTTATTTGGGCCTAACTTTGTCATCCTAAGTCTTGGTAAATTCCTTTTGGGCCGCTGCTTTTGCTCTCGGACCTGATTTCTTTTGGGCTTAAAAAATTGAGATCAATTAGGAGTATACAAGATTACAAGCTTTCATTATTATTATAGGAAGGTATATATATATATATACAAAAAGGTTGTTACAGGCCAAACATTGTATAATCCTTTTCTTCCTCTCCTTGAAGTCATCTATCTCAAGCTTTAAACTTCAAACCTCTCCACCAAGTTGCTGCAAAATAAGAAATCAGGAAAATTAGTGACAGTTAAGACAAAAACAAGTGCTTAGTTAGTACTATAGCAGGGGAATACTCATCTTTTTTGGACTTGGGGGACCAAGCTTGGATGGTCCCCCTCGGCACGTCAGCAGCACCCTTGTCTGGGAAAGGGGACAAAGCCATGGGATCTCAGCAAATTAAACACAAATAGACAAGGGAAAGCGACATTAACAGAGTGCTTAGTCTAACTTGCAGACCAAGTTCTTGGCAGGTCAGGTTTTGTCCCTAAGCAAGCTCCATTGCAGGCAAAGCATTGCAAGCAGGGTACACATCCAACTGATAACCATTGGATCGAGGTACAAACTCCAAAAGGACTAAGATCAAAGGATACAAGGGGTGAGCACACAATAGTGTAGTGAGGCGGTGTAACAACAGATAATCACAGTGCCAAAGTGTGACATTCACAAGTCTACACACTTCCAGCACATGCACACACAAGACTTTGGCCAACCAGAATGAAGTAAACAGCTATGTCACCATGTCAGTGCCACTGAGTAAACCATTTAAGCCATTTCAGCAGCAAAAGCAATATACAACTCAGTGATGACCAAGCCAAGTCAGGTAGAGAAATAGCCATTTCAGCACTCAAGAGAGCCACATGAGCCAGCAAAGAACATTAAAAAAGATAACCCGAACCATTAGATCAACCACATCTAGTTAATCCCAACCCTTGTAATAGAAGCTACCTAGTATATAAGCCATCAGTAGACAAAACCCCAGACACGGATCCCAAGACAGAAACCCTAGTTTTTTTTATTATGAATTGAGCTCATTGAATATCTATTTTTTTTATGTTGTGGAATTTAATGTTTTATCTAAGTGTGTTCAGCATTTAAAAACCAGCATGCTTGAAGGAAACTTTGGCATGCTTGGATGGGGTCGATGGGGAAGATGAATTGACTAACTCAGGGGGAGTTTAAAGACTTCACTAATATATCTTTCGTGAACCCCTCTTTATTTGGCTGAACTAATCTGTATATATATTGATGCCACTATTGGGATTTTCTGGAGATTTCTAGTTCTTATCTTATCTATATCTTTAGTCTTCTAACCTTATTCGTAGAAAATAATTATTGGCTGAAAATAAGTGAAGACCCATCAAAAATAGGAGAAACACTGGTCAAAATTGGGTTCAATCGGCTCGCTCGCGCGCGTCGAAAGCATGCCCACGCGAGGCCTCTCCCAGGAGAATTTGCGCGTCCCAAATAAGCTCGCCCGCGCGCGGGTTATCCCAGTGCAATTCTTTGCGCTCAATTTGATCTTCAAATAATTTTGGCTGAAACTCCTCCTTGGTACTTCCAACTTCTGTTTTCCTTTAATTTGGTCCATTTTCTTCATTAAATCTCCAATTAAGCCTAAGAAAGAAAATAAGAGGAAATTAAGTATAAAATAATTAAAATAGCTAATAAAAGCACCAAAAATAACACCAATAATTATGTAAAACTATGGACTTATCAATGATCAGAGTTGATCTTATTTCAAGAAGTTTTCGAGGATCAAAGTTGATCTCCAAGTTGACCAGTGCGGTCGTTCCAAGAAAAGTTTTCGTGATCAAGATTGAATCTTAGATGATCCAGTGCAGTAAATTAAGAAGTTCAAGATTGAAGAGAATGAGCAGAAAGAAGCAAAAGGGATCAACCATAACGGTGTCTACGTCTTTGTGTACTCCCTATTCATCTAGAAATACGAAAAGAATGCCTTTACGTCATTCAAGATTCTCAGAAACTCCACAAAGAGGCGCAGCTGTAGACACCGAAATTTAATTTAGGCTAAGTCAAAGTTTAGTTTTGTCTTAAGCTAGTGATGTGGCCTGGTTAGGTTTGGTTTAAATTTATTACGTTGGGTTTGGGCTTTAGTATTTTATTTGGGCCAGTTAAGTGGGTCAAATAATTATTTTTAGCACATGTAAAATAAGTCTGTATGGGAAATTTCCTGGTAGTTTCCTACCATGATGTCGAAACCTTCGAGTCCGGGGAACCCTGCCGAGACGATATTGGAAAAAGCAGTCTCCACTAATCTTTTTTCTAAGGTGCGATTAGTCACCTAAAGGCCACCTAAGCCAAGTAAGGTCCAAAGCTTGGCCATGGACCCACTAAACCTAAGGTCCGGTCTTGTAACATGAATCTAGGTTCGGGAGTCGATTACGCTCGGGGAAAGATTAGCACCCCCGAGTCGCCCATCAAGTGATGGTATCTCTAGTCTAACTAGATCTACTAGGTCGAAAAGAAAAGTTGGTTGCTTTTAATCCTTAATCTTGATTATTATTAGAAAGGGTTATAAAGGAAAAGGAAATCCTCTTTAAAACAAATGTCGAGAATTCGAAGAATATGATCGAACACCGTCAATCAATTCTGTCTCAATTCTTTTTCACTATTTGTTCTCTTGTTGAATCTCCCGCACCGGGAAGAGGTTTTGAAAATGCTGTGTCAAAACCTTTTATTTTTGTTTATAAAGTCTTTTACTACTTTATGTTGAAAACCCCCATTTTAGTCTTCTTAAAAATGGTGTGAAAATCTTCTTTCTTATTGTTTTGGAAATCTTTTTCCATTTTCTGTTGGTAAAGTAAGTCTGATTTGAATTTGAAAGCCTCTATTTAAATCTTAAAAGCTCTTGATTACCAATTTAAATTTCTTTTGAAAACTGACTAAGAGAACACTTGCCTTTTGAAAAATGCCTTTGGAAAAAATAATCTTTTTGTATTTTCTTAATTATGCTTAGTCTTAAAGGGAAGAAAAATGAATGCAGATGATGCATGAACTGATATATTTTAATCATTTGATTAATAAAGAGGGGTTTACTCAAATCAACCCCTACGAACCTAGCCCGGTCCCCGGGGATATTTGTAAAGGTTGTTCGATCTCAGAGCGAAATCCCGAGAGGTCGTGCTCATGCACCTTTACTCGGGATTTGCCCGTCATAGTCAAAAACAACACTTTATGAATCGGGACATATAATGGTGACATGTAATGCAACAGTTTAAGTACAAATAATAGGCATGGTATGCATATGTTTAGCTACTAATTATTACAAGCCCAATGATTCAATTGATTCGAATAAACTATTAAACTTAAAGAAATTAAAAGCTAAGGGCCAATCTCGGACAACTGGGAACTTTTCTGCACACTCAAAGAAAACGATCAGTGAAGTTCAGGAAACAAACAACACAATTTACACTTCAACAATGCAAGTCAAAGATCTAAATTCACCAAGTAGCACCCATAATTCTAAAATAGGAACTAAAATAATCATGGAGATAATTCAAGCTTTAAGCAAACAAGCATGCAAATCATGAGCCACATTGGAGTTCAATGAAGATCATCTTAAAGAAGACTAGCTCTGATCGGTCGTCAACAAATCATAAAAATAAAATTCCCAACAAATTCCTAACTAAAGCAGATAGGGGAAGTAGGGGTCGAACCCACAGAGAAATAGGTTATTACTCTTTTTCTTAAAACGATTAAACAAATTAAAAAGAATTCTTATAGTGAAATTAAACCTAATTAGACTAACAATTAAAATCAATCAAGAAAATTAAAGAAAACAATTGATAAGAAAGTAATGAATAATTAAGAAAACAATTGATAAAAACCTCCAACATAGAATTAATATCCCTCTTGACAATTATAACATGGATCATTGATATCTAATAATTATGAAAACGAAGAATAGCTTGTCGGAATTAAATCCTAAATCACCTTAATTAGGTAAGATTACTCGCAAGAGCTTAAATTACCCCTTTTTCCTCCTAACTAATCAATTAGCCGTCAAGCCTCAAAGATTTGCTAGGGATCAAAGCATTAGGAACTAGTAATTTATACAAGCACAAAGAGCAATTTCTCACTCAAAGTTCCTTATCTCCCTTGGAAGGGACTTCCGTCCTCCCCCAATTGCTACAAACAACCAAGCCTGAACGTCAATCCGCGACTTGGTCTAGCTAATGCTAACTTAATTTATCATGAAAGTGCCGGCTCAATCAATCAAAACAAGCAACATAGAATTAAAATAGAGATCAAAAGAATACTCTAACAATTATCATATATAAGCACAAAAGCTCACCAATATATATGTCAAGAGATCAATTAAATTCTACATTGGAGTAAAGAAAAGGATTACTCACTCATAAATTGAGTGAGCATCCAAAGAATAAGAAGAAAAACTTATCTTATGGATGGAAGAAGAGGGGGGCGGCGGCACTAGGGCTTTTGTCCTCCAAAACTTCAACAATTCTACAAAATAATTTCTAGATCTACTTGTATGTGTGTATTGTGTATTTTCTAAATACCAAAGCTTGAGAACTTATCCATGGCTTGTCTTCAATTAAAGCTCCAATCTTCAATCCTTGCTTCTTGAAATAATTCTTCAAAATCTTCAAATCTCCAAATTAGTTTTTCAAACACGAACTTCGAATCTCCAAATCTATGCTCAAAATTGGTCTGCTAAAATCTGTGTAAAAAGTCATCAAAATAGCTCCAAAAGAGGTGAAAAGTAACAATTTCTCAATTTCACATCACTTAAGAACTTAAAACACAATTATCATCAAAATAGCATATAATTAAGCATAAATAGATCCAAAAACATAATAAAATAGGCATAAAAATAGGGTTGTTTTTGGCTCAATCATATTCCCCCACACTTGAACTTTGCTATTCCCTTAGCAAATCATTGTGTTAGTTAATTACAAATCAATTTTTTTAAAGATCAATTTGAACTCACACACTCATCAAAGAATCAATTCAATCATGAAATCAAAATAACAAAGAATAATAATAATACTAAATTCAGAAATCAAGATATAACAAGTATCATCATTCTTAAGTAGCCATAATCAAAGTAGTTTTAATCACTTACTATTTTTCACTTTCTATAACTACTTCTTTCTATAGGCTTATGTTTTCCTCTCTTTCTTCATTACTCAAAAGATTGTAGTGCCATAGATATACATCAAGGGTCATTATGGGTTATAATAGATTTTCAAGGGTAATTTTTTTTAGAAAATTGAGGTTACTAACCTTGAAGTGTTCATGATTTAGGGGTTACTAACTCCCTTTTGAGGCTACTAGCACTCTAGAAGGACTCCTTCTTTTATTTTTTTAGAGGGACAATATTTCTGCAATTCCATGCCTCTTATCCTCTTTCCAAGGGTTACTAACTCCTTTTGTTTAAGAAAAGAGTGACAACAATGGATTTTTTTTTTAGTATGCAGAAATACCTCTTCTCCTCTTGTCATGAGAGCACTTCTTTTTGAAAACAATTTTTTTTAATTACCCTCTTTATAAGTAGTCCCCCACACTTATTCTTGACATATACCAATAACATACTTACTCAATCATAACTTCAATCAAGATTGAACACAAGTTCTAGAAATAGATAATCATAGAAGCAATTAATAAATAAGATCATATCACAAACTTCAATTATACCTAATTCTAAGAAATCAAATAACATGCTATAACTCAATCAATAAATCAAACATTATTAAAATTCTAAGCATTCATCAATCATAATCAAATCAATCAATCAATTTATGCATGAAAAATTCAAAAGGTTTTAAGAAAATCAAAATTTCAGCATCAATTTGAAAAATTTTTGTCGAAAATCAATCCAAAAACAATCCATCAAACAATTTTCTATCCTAAGTTCTCATGCAAATAAATAGCATATGACTCAATTATTCAAGCAATAAACCTAAACCTATCAAGTAATCACCCCTCCACACTTAAAATTCACATTGTCCTCAATGTAACAGCAAACAATTCATGCAATAATATCTTACCAAAAATAAAGGGTTAAGGTTCAAGAAAACATACCTGGTAGCTTGACGAAGATAATTACTCAAACATAAAGGCAATAGAAAATTAAGGTGATAGAAAAAATAAAACTGGATAGATAGTTTATTAATGAAACTTGAAAAATTAAAGCATAAACTAGATAACTAATCTTATGATGCATAAAAATAAAATCTTAAATCTAAAAACAAGAAATTGAAATCTAAACCTAAATTGGTTTATTCAGAGCCTTCTCCAATAAATTGAAGAGGTCATCCAAATTTCCAATTATATTATTAAAATCATCTCTTAAGCTAGTAATTTGATCACTAATCTCGTTGCATCGAACAGGGAAAGGATGAAGCTCTTCCTCATCCTCTTTTTCTTGGTTAACCTCTTCTTCCTCTTTATTACAAGAAGGATCACTTGACTCAGAATCAGAAGCAATAATCACAATTTTGTCTTCACCTTGACCATCTATCGGATCCTTGATTTCCCTTAATGGCGATGGAGCCTTGAATTCTTCCACAGTGAAGACAGTTTCAACCGGCCTATTTGATGAAGATGCATAATTTAGATCATGAGTTCCTTGAGGAAAAGGAGTACATCGCATAGGAGGTCTATATGGTGGCCTATAGGGCTTAGTTTGGTATCCTCCCATCCGGGGCATGGAAAAGGGCCTATTCCAAGGTGCAACTTGTGGTCTTATCCTTCCATTAAAATTCCTTGGTCCTTGGGGATGGTGAAATCGATTCTCATAGGGATGAAACCGATTTCTGAACTCATGCTCAGCTCTAGCCTTCGATCTCATAACAGCTTCTTGAGACTTGTTAGCTTTTTCCAAAAGAAATTGATAAATCTTTCTAGCTTTGAATCCGGGCTTGGTAGCAATGTCTTCTTCAGGCAGAGAGGCAATCATGTCCAAAAGTTCATGGCAATCTTGGCGCAGAAAACTTCCTTGAAATTTCTCTCCAAAATACGCGCCTCCAATTTGATAAAATTGGTTCCGAAAATTCTTAAATTGAACTTCAAAATCCATGGTGGTGAGCATCATCGACATCTTCACAAGGGCTAGGAAAAATCAAAATTTTCTTGTCGACTCAAAATTTTCCTCCAAAAAATTTTCTTCTTGTCGATGAAGAGTGCCGTCGGTTTGCTTGCAAATTTGTCGACTTATCGACTTGCTTAAGTCGATAAGCTTCTTCCAAAAATTCTTCTCTTGTCGACTTGGTATAGTCGACTATTCCCTTGCTCAAACCGAAAATTTTTCTCTCCAATATTGCTTCTTGTTTTGGTGAATAAAAGAGGAGGTAGAGGTGCCTTTATATAGTGATCAAATCCTATTCTTAAGAGATTTTAATTAGAGTAAAAAGTAAGAATCATACCTGGATTAGGAGTCCATTACCTAATTGAAAAAGGTGGTAATCATCCAAATTGATTAGGAGTCAAAATCCTAATTGGAAGAGGAGTGCATGAGAGAATGAAGGTCTCGCGGCACCAAGGCAGCAGCGCTGCCTTGTGCGCGGACTGAGGCAGCAGCAGCGACCTACTGCTGCGCGCGCGGACTAGGCAGCAGTAGCGGCTTGCTGCTTGGCGCGGATAGCCTGCCAATGTCGCGTGCTGGCATGCGGCATGTCTTGCTGATGCGCGGCATGGCTCGGTACTGTCCGGGTCATAGCTTTCTTGTCTTGGCCATTCTTTGCGGTATGGCCGGGCATGGCCGGCTGTGGCTTGGACATGCCTGGGCCTCGTCTTGATGCCACCGAGCCATGGCCGGCCATGCATGGTTCATGCACGGTTCGTGGCTCGGTGCTTGGCTTCTTTCATCTCTTGCAATTTTTTTCTTCCAATTAAATTGAAAAATTTTTAAATCTGCAAAATAAAAATTGAGTTAGTGATTAAAATTATTGGGTTGCCTCCCAACAAGCACTTGTTTAAAGTCATTAGCTCGACTTCCTCTTTTCTTCAATTCCCCTATTTTGGAAGATAAATTGGTTCTTCCAAAATAATTTCCTCAATTCATCCTATGGGAAAAGTCTCAAAGAATGGTTTTAATCTTTGTCCATTGACTTTAAATTAAATCTGGGAGGTTGGATTATAGATTTCTACTGATCCATTGACATATACTCTTCGTACTTCAAAAGGACCAGCCCATCTTGATCTTAATTTCCCAGGGAATTTTCTCATTTGTCCCTTGAATAGTAAAACCTTTTGTCCTTCATGGAATGATCTTCTCAATATCTTCTGATCATGAAAAGCTTTTGTTTTCTCCTTGTAAATCCTTGAATTTTCATAGGCTTCATTCCTAATCTCTTCAAGTTCTTGTAAATGCAGCATCCTTTGAATTCCAGCTTTGTCGAAGTTAAGATTGCATTGCTTCATTGCCCACCAAGCTTTGTGTTCTATCTCCACAGGTAAATGGCATGGTTTTCCAAACACAATTCTGTATGGGGACATACCAAGGGGTGTCTTATAGGCTGTTCGATATGCCCATAGAGCATCTCCTAGTCGCATTTTTCCAATCTTTTCTCTGAATATTGACTGTTTTCTCCAGAATCAGCTTCACTTGACGGTTAGAAATCTCGGCTTGACCATTCGTTTGAGGATAATATGAAGTAGATACCCTATGGCTTACTCCATATTTTTCAACTAAGGCTTGTACGATTTTGTTGCAGAAGTGAGTTCCACGATCACTTATGAGGGCTCTTGGTATGCCAAATCTATGAAGAATGTTATTCTTTATAAACTTGACCACTGTTCTGGCATCATCATTTTCAGTAGCAGCTGCTTCAATCCATTTGGAGACATAGTCCACGGCTAGAAGAATGTAATGCTTCTTTTCTGATGGAGGGAAAGGTCCCATGAAATCAATTCCCATACATCGAAGATTTCAACAACGAATATAGGACTTTGAATCATTTGACTTCTTCTCGAAATATTTCCCACTTTCTGACAGCGTGGACAATTCTTGCAGTATTCATAAGAATCTGGAAAGATCCTTGGCCAATAAAATCCACAATCCAAGATTTTTCTTGTTGTCTTCTTGTGTCCAAAGTGGCCTCCACTCTCATCATTGTGGCAGAACTTCAGAACTGATTGTATTTCGTTGTCAGGTATGCATCTTCTCATAACTTGACCAGAACCTTGTCTCCATAAGTATGGATCATCCCAAAGATAATACTTGGCATCACTGATGATCTTCAATTTCTTCCCTTTGCTTAGATCTGGAGGTAGACGTCTAGTGACCAAGAAATTAACAATGTCTGCATACCATGGAAGTTGAGAAACGACAAACAAGTCTTCAAAAGGTAGCGCTTCATTGATTGCTATCTCTTCGTTGTTGCCTTCAATTCTGCTTAGATGATCAGCTACAACGTTTTCTGCTCCCTTCTTGTCCTTGATTTCGATATCAAATTCTTGAAAGAGCAATAGCCATCGCATAAGCCTAGCCTTTGCATCTTTCTTTGCCATTAGATATCTTAATGCAGCATGATCGGAGTAGATTGTCACCTTGGATCCCAGGATGTATGGACGAATTGGATCCCAGGGCAAAGACCACAGCAAGCATCTCTTTCTCCGTGGTGGTGTAGTTCTTCTGAGCAGCATCCAAAGTTCTTGAAGCATAGTAGATAACATGAGGTACCTTGTCTACTTTCTGTCCTAGAACAGCTCCAATGGCGACGTGACTTGCATCACACATTACTTCGAATGGTAGTTTCCAATCTGGTGGCTTTACAATTGGAGTGGTGGTCAGGGCAGTCTTCAATTTGTCGAATGCTTCTTTGCAGTCATCTCCAAACTCGAACTCTACATCTTTCTGAAGTAGTCTACACATCGGTGCCGAAATCTTCGAGAAATCCTTGATGAATCTTCTGTAGAATCCGGCATGGCCTAAGAATGATCGGATATCCTTGACACATGTTGGGTATGGCAGGTTCTGAACTACATCAACTTTGGCCTTGTCGACTTGCATCCCTTCTTTGGAAACTCATGGCCTAGTACAATGCCTTGTTATGCCATGAAGTGGCACTTCTCGGCATTTAACACTAATTTGGTTTCAACACACCTTTTTAAGATGAGCTCTAGGTTATGAAGGCATTGATTGAAGTTATCTCCATAGACAGTGAAATCGTCCATGAACACTTCCATCTTGTCCCCCACATAATCTTGAAAGATGCTCATCATACACCTTTCAAAAGTTGCAGGTGCATTGCATAAACCAAAAGGCATTCTTGTATAGGCATACGTACCGAATGGGCATGTAAAGGTGGTCTTCTCTTGGTCTTCAGGTGCTATTGGAATTTGGAAGTATCTGGAATACCCATCCAGAAAGCAATAGTAGGCTTTGCAAGCTAATCTCTCCAGCATCTGGTCTATGAATGGCAATGGAAAGTGGTCATTCCTTGTAGCAGAATTCAGCTTTCTGTAGTCGATGCATACTCTCCATCCATTTTGCAGTCTTTAAGGAACTAGCTCTCCATCTTTGTTTTCCACGACGGTGAATCCAGATTTCTTGGGTACTACTTGAACAGGGCTGACCCATTTACTATCTGATATAGCATAAATGAGACCGGCTCCAAGTAATTTGAGCACTTCTTCCTTGACGACTTCAGCTAGGTTCGGATTGAGTCTTCTTTGTGGTTGTCTAACAGGAACTGCATCGTCTTCAAGTCGAATCCTATGCATACATACAGTAGGACTTATTCCCTGATATCAGCAACAGTCCATCCGATGGCTTCCTTGTATTCTTTCAAAACTCTGATGAGTTGTTCTTCTTATAAATTATTCAATTTACTTGAAATAACAACGGGTAAAGTCTCTTTGTCTCCAAGGAAAGCGTATTTTAGGCCTTCAGGTAGTTGTTTCAGCTTGACTTCAGGTGGTTGAATGATGGATGGCAGGGGTGTTGGCATTGGCTCCAAACTGATGTAGGAAACTGATGCTTTTTCTCCGACAGCAAGTGATGTTTCCAGTTCTCTAATAGTTGCAGCTACGTCTTCTGGCGTCAGGATTTCTGCTTCTTTGATTTCTTCCTCGTCCAGGCTTTTTGCAAGAACTAGTTCAAGCTCATCTTCACATTGAAGTGACTGAACTCGTTCAGAGCAAGCTTCAATTGCATCAATTGCACAGATGGAAGGAATTTCGGCAGGAGTTTTCATGGCTTCACTTATGTCGAATTCAATGGCTTCACCATCAAATTTCATGCTGAGTTTCCCATCTTTCATGTCAAAATTTGTGCTGGCTGTTGAAAGGAACGGTCTCCCTAGCAGCAACGGCAGGTGCGGTAGATGAAGATCATCTTCGCTCGTCTTCAGGACAGAGAAATCTGCAGGAAAAACAAAATCTCCTATCTGCACTAAAACATTCTCAACTAAACCTTCAGGTTTAATGTTAGTTCTGTCAGCAAATTGCACAATAAGATCAGTTTTAGTCATATGTTCTACTTTCAATTGGGAGTAGATAGAAAAATGCATAATATTAATTGAAGATCCAAATTCACACATAGCTCTTTCTATCTTTTCTTCTCCAATTTTGCAAGGAATAGAAAAGGATCCTAAATCTTCACTTTTATGATGCAATTTTCTCTGATAAGCAGCATATATATTTTCATTCATGCAGGCATATTTTTCAGAAAATTTTATTTTAGCAGTACATAGTTCTTTAAGAAAAGAAGCGTACCTGGCACTCTTGCAACTTCATTAAGCAAAGGAATATTTACCTCTAAATTGCAAAGTGAATTGAGTGGTTGTGCAAACCTTTGAGGAAACGGTGGTGGACCGTAAATAGTCTCCATCTTCTTCATCCATTCAAATGTTGATTTAGGTCGAGTGGCTCTCGGTGAAGTAGATTGCTTCTTCTTGGGTTCGGCTGGAATCTCCTCTTCTGTTTGAATTTCAGGTACAGCAACTGGTGGTGGTTCGACAGAGAAAGCAGGTGCTGGAGGTGGCGATATGGAAGGTGGAAGCGGAATATCAGGTAATTCCATGTTTTGTGCTTGCCACGGTTGAATTTCCTCCATAGACTTGATTCTGTATCCTCTTGTATTTTCATTCACATATCTTTGCGGTGCATATGAACGATCTTGAATAGAAGCTTGCTGGATACTTATGTAGTCGGTAAACATCTTTGCTAGACTTCCAAATTGAGCAGTCAATGAAGATATGGCGTTTTTAGTACTATCCATAAATTCTTCCAAATTTGATTCTGATCCTTTGGGTAAGAAATCTTCCTTTATAGAGAACTGATGGATGTTTTCCGTCATGGTGTTGAGCAGCTTCCTTGCTTCTTCAGGTGTTTTGAGTGTAAGGCTTCCTCCGCTTGCAGAATCGATATATGTTCGATCTTCACAGAGAAGCCCATCATAAAAATTTTGAATTAAAAGTGCTTCACTCAAGTTGTGATAAGGACAACTTGCACAAATCTCATTGTATCTCTCCCAGTATTGATGCAACTTCTCGTCAGGTGATTGTTGACAAGAGCTGATTCTTTTTCTGACAACAGCTCGCTTCGCTTCTGGAAAATACTTGTTTAAGAATGCTCTCTCCAATTCTTTCCACGAAGTTATGGATTTTGGTGTTAGGCTCACAAACCAGCTCCTTGCTTTTCCTTCAAGAGTGAGTGGAAAAGTTCGAAGTTTAGATTGTTTTTCAGGCATCCCAGTAATTGCAGCACACTTGATAGAGAAAAGTTGCAGGTGCTCGTGAGGATTCTCATGAGGTTTTCCTTGAAAAATCGGCAACATACGGATTAGTCCTGGCTTCAGTTTGTATGTCATATCCAAGGCTGGATAATCAATACATAGGGGCGGCACATCACAGTTGAAATTCAGCTCTCTTAACGAATTTGGTTGCTCCATTGAATTTTTCCTACAAAATAAAAGAAGATCAAGTGCAAATTAAAATAGAAAAAATAAAGAAAAAGAAAAATAGAACGCAATCTCCCCGGCAACGGCGCCAAAATTTATGATCCGTCGTCAACAAATCATAAAAATAAAATTCCCAACAAATTCATAACTAAAGTAGATAGGGCAAGTAGGGGTCGAACCCACAGAGAAATAGGTTATTAATCTTTTTCTTAAAACGATTAAACAAATTAAAAAGAATTCTTATAGTGAAATTAAACCTAATCAGACTAACAATTAAAATCAATCAAGAAAATTAAAAAAAACAATTAATAAGAAAGCAGTGAATAATTAAGAAAACAATTGATAAAAACCTCCAACATAGAATTAATATCCCTCTTGACAATTATAACATGGATCATTGATATCTAATAATTATGAAAACGAAGAATAGCTTGTCGGAATTAAATCCTAAATCACCTTAATTAGGTAAGATTACTCGCAAGAGCTTAAATTACCCCTTTTTCCTCCTAACTAATCAATTAGCCGTCAAGCCTTAAAGATTTGCTAGGGATCAAAGCATTAAGAACTAGTAATTTATACAAGCACAAAGAGCAATTTCTCACTCAAAGTTCCTTATCTCCCTTGGAAGGGACTTCCGTCCTCCCCCAATTGCTACAAACAACCAAGCCTGAACGTCAATCCGCGACTTGGTCTAGCTAATGCTAACTTAATTTATCATGAAAGTGCCGGCTCAATCAATCAAAACAAGCAACATAGAATTAAAACAGAGATCAAAAGAATACTCTAACAATTATCATATATAAGCACAAAATCTCACCAATATATATGTCAAGAGATCAATTAAATTCTACATTGGAGTAAAGAAAAGGATTACTCACTCATAAATTGAGTGAGCATCCAAAGAATAAGAAGAAAAACTTATCTTATGGATGGAAGAAGAGGGGGGCGGCGGCACTAGGGCTTTTGTCCTCCAAAACTTCAACAATTCTACAAAATAATTTCTAGATCTACTTGTATATGTGTATTGTGTATTTTCTAAAAACCTAGACCTAAGGTGCCTATTTATAGTGCAAATAACCCTAGAAATTCCAATCCTAACTTGGAAAGGAGTATAGGACGGTTTAAGGGTCTAACTTGGACTCCAAGTTGAATTAAAAGTCTTCCTAGAGTAGAATCCAAGTCAAAATAGGATCCTGAATTTTTGCTGAATTCATACAGTGACTTCGACGGCATTTTTGGGCTTGAAGATGGCAGAACTGGGTCTTGGACTTCGAAAGAAAGTTGTAGATCTTAGAGTCAGCTTATCAACGAGTACTCATGGGCTTCAAACGGAGGTCTGAGCAGAAAGTTATGAATTTTCTACCAAAACTGCTCCTGAATCCTAATCTTGTTAGGACTAGAATCGGGAATCTACGGGATTTGGATATTTCCTTGGATTTAGGAGTCATTAATTGGGATTTTAATTCCAATTAATATTTTATATGGGCTGAGTATTTTCTCACATAAATTATCCATAAATACCAAAGCTTGAGAACTTATCCATGGCTTGTCTTCAATTAAAGCTCCAATCTTCAATCCTTGCTTCTTGAAATAATTCTTCAAAATCTTCAAATCTCCAAATTAGTTTTTCAAACACGAACTTCGAATCTCCAAATCTATGCTCAAAATTGCTTTGCTAAAATCTGTGTAATAAGTCATCAAAATAGCTCCAAAAGAGGTGAAAAGTAACAATTTCTCAATTTCACATCACTTAAGAACTTAAAACACAATTATCATCAAAATAGCATATAATTAAGCATAAAAAGATCCAAAAACATAATAAAATAGGCATAAAAATAGGGTTGTTTTTGGCTCAATCAAGCTCCTAATCCCCAAAATCTCAATTCTCAATTTAGAATTAATTCCCAAGAATTTGTTAATTTCCTTTAAAATTAATCTCTATTTGAGAAACTAGCTCTTTAACTCCAAGATCAATTTCGTTAAAATTAAAATTAGCCCAAAGTGTCTTACGTATCATCTTCAAGCTAATTTTAATTTGAAAAAATCTTCACTTTAAGTTAAAACCCCATTTCCAAATCAAGATTAGCTTAATTGGAAATCAAGATTTAAGGTCCAATATTCACTTAGCTCTTAAAAACATTAATTACCACAAATAAACAAATCGCACTTAATGTGTTCAAAAACTCAACTTGCAAACAAAATCTTTATCAAAAGCTCCCATTTTCAAATCAAAATTGCTTCTTTAATTAAATTCTCATTTTTAAATTGAACAGACAAGCATTTTCAATCATAGATCTCCAATTCCAAAACAAAGGCAATTCAATCAAAGGCTCATGAAGCTTAATTAGCATAAAGATTAATTTCAAATTGGTTTAAACATAAGAAAAATCAAAACTTTAACACCATATTACTTAATTCAATCAAAAGACACAACCTTTAAACCATAAGTATCCAAAAATCATGCATTTACAAATCAAAATAGCAAACATATTAAGTAACATCAATCAATCAAATTAAAATCCAATCTTTAGGCTAAAGGGACTAATCTTAATCAATTCATGACCAAATAGCTTAAGAAAAACTTTTAATCTAACACAAAGACCAACTCATTTAACAAAACATTCAAGATTTAATCTTGGAATATTAGAAGTTAGGATTTTTATTTAGATCCAACATGGAAGAGACCAATTAACTAAAACAAAAAATCTTAAACTTAGCACCTTTGTAAGAAAAACTCTTAAACAAATCTTCAATTTTAAAATAAAATCACATACAGGCCCCAAATTGCATCAATCAAGTAACATCAATCCCAAATTACAACAAGTGAAGAATAAAGCGATGAAATTGAAAAGGATTGAGAAAATTTTACCTCAAAACGGCGCCGTTTCAGTCGTGGAGGGCTTAAAAACCCTAATTCTTTCTTTCTTCTCCTTTTCGCGCCTCCCTTCTTCTTCTTTTTCCTCTTCCCCGCTGCTTTAAGCCCTAAATCTTTCTGCCATTTCACGAAATAGCAAACTCCATGGGTTGAAAGTTTCGAGCTTTGAAGGATTTTGACGGTAACCCAAACTTTGAACGCTCAAATCTCGATGGTTTCATCGTGGGAATGGCCTCAAACTTTGAGGTTTCATTTCATCCACCTTTCTCTATCAATCCCTCGGTTTAATTTGAGGTAAGTTGTTTTTGATTAAAAAAAACCCAAAGAACCCTAGCTTTTTTTGTATCTTTCTTTTTCTTGGGCGGAACCGAGAGTTTTTTTCTTTGTGTGTGTATGGTTTAATGTGTGTAGTTCTTTAGTTGATAGGGTAGTTTTCTTGATGATCAAAGAGGGAGTGTTGAGAAAAAATCGAGACTGTGAATGGAGAGAAACTGTGTATTCTTTTAGTATGTGTGTGTATCCTGTTTTTTTTAGAGAGAGCAAGAGGTCTCGATCTTTTTTTTGAGAGAGGGCCTCAATTCTGTCCCCGATCCCCTGTTTTCTCTCCCCTTTTCTGTTAAGGGATAGGCTAACTGTTTCCGTTTCCTCCCTCCTTTGCCAGCTATTTTTCCCTCTAACAACTTTTTTGTCTTCTTGTGCAGGTGAAATTCACTGAACCTGTTGAGAGATAGGATTGAGGTGGCCTTGATGAGCTAGTAAGGAAGGATCTCTTCAGGTACCCTTCTCTCTCTATTCAGTTTTGCCACTCTTAGGAAATTATCATGTTTATGACTAAAGTATGCTAAAAATGAAAATGTGACCTATTGATGGTTATTGGCTACATTAGTGTGTACTCTGCAATACAATTTAATGCCCAACTATAAAAGGAAATGATCAATCTGCTGTTTGCATGACTTTGAATGCTCTGTTTTTTTACTTAAAGCTTGTAACATTAACCTGTCTAACTTCTGAACTGGTGTTTGCAAAATGAGCTTAGTAAAATGCATGTTTTGTAATGGGAAATTGTTGTTCTGGCTCGACCATGCTCATTATCTTGGCTTGTTGCAATGTGGAACTTCTTTGTGACTTGATATGCTCATCATCTTGGCTTGCTGCAATGTGGAACTTTTTTGTGACTTGATATGCTCATCAACTTGGCTTGCTGCAATGTGGAATTTCTTTGTGACTTGATATGCTCATCATCTTCGCTTGCTGCAAAGTGGAATTTCCTTGTGACTCGATATGCTCATCATCTTGGCTTGCTGCAATGTGGAATTTCCTTGTGACTTATCATGTTTGCTTGTTGCTATCTCCCGCCTGAATTTTGCGTTGTATTGCTTCTTTTCGATGAGTTTAGATGCATGTGTTCTGCTGGGATTTAAGGTCTTGCGAAAATGCTTGTTGGAATTTAAGGTCTTGTGAAAATGTTTGCTGGTTTCTGTATCTGGTGAGCTGAGATGAGCCTGAAATGCTTGGGATTTAATGGCTAACCATTTTGGTCATTTGCATGTTTGATTCCCTGCTTTTTTTTTTTTTTTGCATATTGAGCATACTATTCTGTAAAGTGCCCAAATGAAACCACTAGGCTGCTTTTCAATCACCCTGCTGCTGCTTTGGTGCCATCACAAGGCAGTATGTAAACTGATGGCCATGCTCATCAATGACTCTCCTTTAAACATCTCTGCCAAGCTCTTTTCTTCTTGTTGTTGTCTTGAGTCCAGTTGATTGATCAGTGTCTTGTACCTGTTGCTGTTTTTTTTTCTGGTTTTCTATTTATGATCATATGTACTGACCTGTTTTCTTATTTCTTGAGGCTTCATTGATATTTCAAGGGTGAGAATAATTTCATCCCTTGCGTTCATGTAGCCAACAACAAATCCCCGTTTTTTCCTAGGCACATTATTCTGCCTTTTCTTACTCTTTTAGTATGTGCATTAATCCATAATGTTCATACTTTTGGAGTATGGGGAACAACTCTTTCTCCTTTATGCTTGATCCTGCAGGTTGTGCATCCTTCTTTTCAAAGTCAATGTCTTTGGGAGATAAGAGCTGGAATCAAGGCAAGAAAACACCTCAAATGGGCCAAGAGCATGCAGCAATGCATTCTGTTTTTTTTTTTTTCGTTAAAAAAAGAATGCAACAATTCTTAACTTCTTATAATGAATGAGCCAAAGCAGTAATAAAATTCTCTTTTTTTTCAATAATTTTCCAAAATTTTTGCCTTATGGATGCAATCACATATATATGCAATGCTAAGATCCAAAACAGAATGCAAAATGGTTAACCAACCTACTAATTGAAGACAAACATGGGTTATGCAAATGCCTTCTAAAAATGGACCATGCTTATTTTCTAAATGCAACTAATAAAAGAACATTTTTGCTTTTTCTTACAAATGACAACTAATTGTTAAATTGATGAAAGATTGCTAAATAAACTATACTAGTAGGTGACCATAATATTCCCTATGTAAATTAAAAGATAAAATTGATTTAAGAACTAAAATGCAACACTACTAAATGAAGCCAATACATGAAATATGTAAAAATGCCAAAAGTGCCCCTCCTAAGATTTTTGATTTCTAATTAGCTAATCTAACTTAAAAATGTACTTGAAGTAACCAAAATGCCCCTAGATGTGCAAATGACCAAAATGCTCCTGGACGTGCAAATGACCAAAATGCCCCTGGAAATGTAAATTACTAAAATAAGAAGTAAATTGATTTAAACTAAAGGATACAAGACAAAAAATGGGTGTCTACACATGACTTGCTCCCAAAAAATTTAGGCCTATATAAAGGCTCCCTTTTCCCCAATCCTAGGCTAGAAAAAAAAACAAAGAGAGAGAGACACACAGACAGAGAGAGATAGAGAAAGACATAGACAGAAACAGAGAGAGGTGATACAAAAAAAATTTTCTTGCCGCTGGTACTCTAAGCTTGTAGCACTAAATCTTGAGAGAATTTGTATTTTTCAATCGGTGTAATTCGTCTGTTGTTCATACGGACCACAAAGCAAAGCAAATTATAAAATTGAAAGGTATATTGAGTACCTTGCCTCCATGTATAATGCTCCATGTGCTTTTCCTCGTTTCTTTATTTTCAATTACAATCTCAATTCCTTTTCTTTGTACTTTTTCTACTTAATTTCTTTTACTTTATTTTTTCTCTTTTATTTTCGTTGACTATTTTAATTCTTGATGTTTAGATTTTTATATATTTTATTTGTATAATCATATCTTGTCCTTTAATTAGTATATAGGAAGAAGATGAATTGAAATTATGTCCAAATTTTTTTTCTCTTTTGTAAATAAATTCAAAGGTTAAATCCTAAGTCTAGATCCTTTTAATCTGATTTTGCTTTTTTTTGTGGCTTTATATTTTTTTCTTAGTTATGTTTAGATTGTTTAATACATAATTAGATTATAAAATTGAATAGAATTACAATATTTAAAGGAGATCAAAATAAAAGCTTTAAAATTAAGTGGATGATAATGTACTTTTTTTTAATTTATTTTGCATCATGTGCATTAGATTAGGGTAAATAAATATGTCAAATTCTGCCAGTCTTGTGGGGAATTTGGGGATTTTGCATAATTAGGGTTCATGTAAAATATTAACAAAGTTGAATAATAATGAGAATATTTTCTAAATCTTGCCAAATTGTGGGAGGTTTAGGAGATTTTTTAAGAAATAAATAAATTATAAAGTTGAATCATAATGAGAATATTTTTTTTAAATCTTGCCAAATTGTGGGAGATTTGGAAAATATTAAATAAAATAATAATAAAAGGAAGTTAAAAGAAATATTTTCAAAAAAATAATTGACAAGAAAGACTTAAAAAATATATAAAAAACAATTAAAAGATAATTCTAGATTTTGCCAATTTGTGGGAAATCTAAAAAAATCATAAAAATAAATTTAAATAATAATAATTTGGGATCTTGCCAATTTGTGGGAGACTAAATAGAAAAGATATGATCAAAATTCAATGGCTAAAAATGAGATTTGTAGTAAAGGGTAAATTTGACAAACATGAATTTAAAGGATTAAAAGTAATAATTAAGGTTAAGGGTAATGTTTATTTAGGATGGTATTGTCATTTTGACAGGCGTTGTTGGGGTGCTAATACCTTCCCTACACGTAATCGAACCCCCGGACCCAAAATTTGGTAACAAAGACCAATGTTTGATCTTTATTAATGAACTTAATTTAACATCAAGGGCACATTAAAATGGTTAATCAAATTTAGGTCGCCAATCACACCTAGAAAAAAGATTGGTGGCGACTCCTTTGCAATGCGTCTAGCGCTCAAGTCTCGCGATTGCACGTTACGATAGTTGCTCAGGCACACAAATTTCATGGAAGGTGCTCTTTCCAATATGTCCGGACTTTCAATCCAAGGTGAGGAAGGAGATGCTGTGGCGGTTGCCGACATGCGTTGTAGGGGTGCTAATACCTTCCCTACACGTAATCGAACCCCCGAACCCAAAATTTGGTAACAAAGACCAATGTTTGATCATTATTAATGAACTTAATTTAACATTAAGGACAGATTAAAATGGTTAATCAAATTTAGGTGCCCAATCACACCTAGATAAAAGAATGGTGGCGACTCCTTTCCAATGCGTCTAGCGCTCAAGTCTCACGATTTGCACGTTACAACAGTTTCTCAGGTACACAAATTTTATGGAAGGTGCTCTTTCCAATATGTTCGGACTTTCAATCCAAGGTGAGGAAGGAGATGTTGTGTCGGTTGCCGATCAGGATTGGTTGGGTGGGAATGAAGGTGATCATTCCTGGTTTCACTTAATATGCAGATTGTTTTCCAAGCGGAAAGCAAATGTGGACGGTTTGAGGACAGCTATGTTACTGGCCTGGCGCATCGAGGGTGCTTTTTTAATCAAGGAAGCCGGAGATAACTTGTTTATCTTTTTTTTTGAAGATGAGGTTAGAGCAAGATCGAGTGCTTGTTTCCCAACCTTGGTGTTTCAACTGGGCTTTGCTGGTGCTTCAAGACTTTGATGGCATACAAGTTTCAATGGAGGTGGAATTTGATCATTGTCAATATTGGTTGCAGGTGTCTGACCTTCCAATTCTCATGATGAATACTCGAATTGGAGTTTCTGTTCGTGAGGTTATGGGACCGGTGTTAGAGGTAGATGAGACTTGCGGAAGATTTTTCAAGATTAGGGTGATTCTCAATCTCACAAAGCCTTTGAAAATGGCAACAACAGTGTCGACTTCACAAGGGGAGATTATGGTTCGTTTTAAGTATGAGAAACTACTAGCCTTTTGCAGGGTTTGTGGACTTTTAATCCATTTGGATTTCGATTGCCCGGTCGAGGTAACGATGTTGAAGATCAAGGGGATTATAGAGAAGCAGTTCCAACATAGCATAAGGGCTGAGGTACCTGATGTGAAGCCAAGGCAAGTGGGTTTTTTGTCTCGGATGGGGAGTCTTGGACAGCCGGATGGGAGTAGAGGAATGTCACAGCAATTTCCATCGAATCCGGTGACAGGCACTAGCCGGCCAAGGGCATTCAGGGGTCACGTCGATAGCATGCTGCTTAGAGGGAGGATGGCGGCGCATGGCTTGGGGATGGAAGAATTTTCGGGTGATGTAACTTCCAAAATTTGTGGAACTTCAATGGCGTATGATCAGGCAGATGTGGAAAACGTGGGGATTAACTCTCGCGAAAATAGGGTGATCGGTCGTTGAACAAACCACAAGATAAATCCCCACAAACCTATAACTAATAGCTAGGGCAAGTAGGTATCAAATCCCACAGAGAAGGTGGAAACAAATCAAAGCCAAATTATACTAAAGAAAATCTTACAAAAGGGGATTTTTTATAGGTTTTCAAAATAACTAAATCAAACTTAGAAAAGAATTAAATAAAACTAAACTAAAAATTTGGAAAATAGAGTGAGAAAAATAATTAATTGAAAACATACTTCTTTTCCTCTAGGTAATTATTTTGATCAAATAAATTATGGATCCCAGACACAAAGCATAACTTTGATTAGATTGCAATAAATTAAGCATCATAAATTACTCCAAATCGATATATAGCCTAAGACGTAGACGTCAATTTTCATTGGAACAAAGTAATCCTTTTAATATATTAAACAACTCCACCTGAATAATTGGTCTAGGAATAGGCTCCGGATGCAGCAGCAAATTCCAACATGCTAACAAAATTAATCTGCATCTCACTAAAATTAACATCTATTGTTCTGATCTAGGTTTCACCCCTTCCTAGAACAAGAATTAAGATTATACTTTTCCACATGCAAGATAAATCATAACCATTCTCATCTACATCTATTTTCATCTA
This sequence comes from Corchorus olitorius, assembly GCA_001974825.2. NCBI lineage: Eukaryota > Viridiplantae > Streptophyta > Magnoliopsida > Malvales > Malvaceae > Corchorus > Corchorus olitorius. The sequence continues at coordinate 76,487 of AWUE01021185.1, forward strand.
GACCTATAGATTTGATTAATGTTTAATAATCCCATTGAAACTAGGACTCCTAGAATTACAATTGTCACTTGGACCAATATTAGCTTGACTTAAGCCAAATTGAATCTAACAATAGCATTCATACTTATCAAGATAAGTTGGCCACCAAATCCATCAAAACATGAACACATAAGATGAAATACATGGATAAGAAACATATTCAAACAGAAAAATCAAATTATTAAGAACAAAAATCTCATCATGAATTTATTGATCGAAAATACCTAGGAAAAAGAAGTATAGAGGTTTAGCCTCTCATGGATTGGAAGAGATTGAAAACTTACAAAATAGGAGATGAAAAAGAGGAGGAGGCGGCTGCCTCGTCTCCAAACCGCAAAACATAAGAAAATAAGAAGGGAAATGTTGTAGAGAAGTGTTCTAGGGTTCTAGGATAAAAGAGTATATATAGGGGGCTGCCTAGGGTTTAATTTAAAGTTCTAGATGACTTAAACTAACCCTAGGGACGTGCTGGGCTCTCCTTCATGACTTCAAGCTGAGCCAAATAGGTTATATGGGCTTACATTGATTAAAAACGCAATCTGGCCCAAGACAGTTTCTGTTTTCAATATTCATGGGCATTTTCACCCATGAAAACATCCGATCTGTGCTTCGACCCAAACACGAAAGTTGTAGCTCTCAGATTTAGCTTTCCAATGCATATTCATACACCTCAATTGGAGCTATGGATCAAAAGTTATGGTTGTTTTCCCGAACTGTCGTCAAATCTGGAAAGTATTGAAGAAGCTTCAAGAGGAAGTGACATGGAAGTGTCGACGATGGACTGCATTTGGCTGTCCCCGACTCTACCTGGGCGCCCACGTGGTTGCCTTGAATACCCATGTGATTTCCTTGAGGACCCAGGTGGGCAATGTCACGACTCTACCTGGGTGCCCACATGGTTTGTTTGAGGACCCATGTGATGTTCCTGATCACCCAGGTAAGCTGTGTCATAGCTCGTCACCTTGACATATCTTCTTCCCTTGAACTTGTCTTTGCTCCTTTGCCTTGAAAAGTCTAAGCAATCAACTTTATGATTTTGATAAACATAAAATTGACTCTTCAAGCTCTTCAATCACGAACATGTTGGCTCCATTCTTCATCCAAAACATCCATGGAAAATACTCTGTACTTTTTTTCTTGTCAACACCTATGAACACAAATATAACCAATATAAGACATAATCAAGCATAAAATACCCAAAAAGCATAGGAAAATGATTATAAAAAGATGTATAATTTTGGTCTGATCATAGGGCGACTAACGTGGGGTGTTCACCAAATATAGTGGCACGAGTGGATGGTGGTTCTAAATTGATGGCTGCGTCGACAGCTGCTTGGCGAAATTGGCGAGACAAATAGAAGACAATCCCTAGTGTAGTGGAGGGTTTGGCAGAAATGTCGATTATAAATGGAAGTGAGGCATTACGGGCCTCTCTAGTGGGCCAAGTTGGTTCAAGGGGGGATCCGCAAATACCTGGTGTTGGGCCTTCTGCACCTAGCCCATTGCAACAACATAATAACCCTTAAACTAAACAAGCAGAGAAATGTATGATATCATTATCAACAACATAATAACCAGATTGGGAATTTAATCAAACCTATCACATGCAGTTTTGATGCTCCACGTGCATGACTCTTTCAACAAGCCAAGACGATATACAGGTGCTCTGTATGTTATCTGCAGCACTCATAAGAAAAGTTAGGGAAGCAAGCTAATAACTGCAAACTCAAAAAGCAAGAAATTTGAATAAATTTGATCCATGCTTAAGAAAAGGTAATTAATTGAACTGCAGAAAGGAAGAAATGCACACAAGCAAAACATATATTCTCATCAAAGAAAGAAAAGGCGAGTATGTTTACCAGAATATAGACTCATTTATCCTTGAGGACCCTTAGTTGTTAGGCTATTAATTACAATTAGTTAGTTTTTTGTTTCCTAGCTTTTAGTATAAATACCATAGGATTGATGTAAACTTTACTCTTTCTGTTTCTCTCAATTGTAAATCTGATATGGTATCAGATGCTTTCTTTCTTTTTGCTTCCGCTCTCTTGATCTTTTCTGCTTCTTAATCCAGATTTTCTTTTTGTTTCTTTCTTTTTCTCATAGACCAATCAGGTTTGTTTCTACTGATTTCATTGATTTCATTGCTATTTCTTCATTTTCTTTGCTTTAATGGCGTCTTCTAGTTCTTCCGCTACTGGGTCTTCAAGACCTGAGGATTTTCCCTCAAGCTCTTACTACATTCATGCCAGCGAAAATCCAACGTTGGTGCTGGTTTCTTCAGTCCTCACAGGACCCAACTATCATTCTTGGAATCGCGCCATGAAAATGGCTCTGCTTACCAAGAACTAACTTCATTTTGTCGATGGATCTCTAAGGGTGCCAGCTTGTGATGATCCTCTGTATCAGGCTTGGTTAAGATGCAACAATCTTGTCATTTCTTGGTTAGTACATTCTGTTTCTCCTTCCATCGCTCAGTCAATCATTTGGTTGGAATCTGTTGTAGACATATGGAATGACTTGAAATCAAGATTCTCTCAAACAAATTCCTTTCGAATTTCTGATATTTATACTGAACTCTACACAAGCACACAAGGTTTTTTATCAGTACATGAATTTTTTACCAAGCTGAAAGTTTTGTGGGATGAACTGAATATTTTAAGGCCTATTACTGTTTGTTCTTGTGCACCTATGTGTTCTTGTACTCTGGCCAAGAAGATTTGAGAATTCCATGAAAATGATCAAGTAATGATCTTTATCAAAGGACTTTCTGATCCCTATTCCAGTATTAAGACTCAAATACTGATGATGGATCCATTGCCTTCACTGAAAAAGGCATATTCCTTAGTGATTCAACAAGAACGCTCTATTGTAAATCTTCGTAGTTCTGTTGACATGAATGCTTTAGCTACCAAAGCCCCAATGGCTTCAAAAGGTGGTCTTGTACCCGCTTTCAAGAAGACCTTCAACAACAATAAAATGCCTCAGTGTTCTTTTTGTGGCAGGGAGGGGCATACCATAGAAAAGTGTTATAAAAAACATGGTTATCCACAGAATTATAATCTGAACTATAAAGGAAAGAGGTCTCACACTGCTAATGCTGTAGAGGTTATGGAAGACTCTGAAATTCCAGAGATTGCTGACAACAATGAAGTTTTTCAACTCATGCATTTAATTCAGCCTCAGACTCACCATGTCAATGCAACTATCACACTTCCTCAGGATTCTACAATTCATCAAACTCATGGTACCTTCTGCCCTAATGATTGTGTCATAGAACCAAAAATATCTCAGAATGTTTTTACTAACAGAAACAATGCAGCTTCAGATTGGATCATAGACACAGGCGCTATAGACCACATTACTTGTCATCTTAATTCTTTTATTTCATACAAAAAGGTTTATAATGTGTATGTTGGATTGCCTAATAACACTAAAGTACAAGTCATACACATAGGCACTATAAAATTTAATGACTTTCTTCATCTATATAATGTGCTTTATGTACCTGATTTTACTTTTAATCTTGTCTCGGTAGGAAAATTAACTTCTGATATTTCTTGTTGTTTAATCATTGTTTCTTCTCACCGTGTAATACAGGACATCCACCATTGGAGGATGATTGGAGTTGCTAAGAGAACTCAAGGGCTTTACAAATTACAACATGATTCTTTTGATGCTATGCATATTGATACTTATCATAATAAGCATTCTAATGTTGTGTCTGATATCTTAGTTCACAAGTCTAATGATGTTTCCACTGATCATGTTGCTGATGTTTCTTTTCATGATCATGTTGTTGATTCTTTTGAACAGTTTGCTATTAATTCTACTTGTAATCATGACAATGTGAATGTTAATACTGTTTCAGATTGTAATAGTGATATTTCCATTCTTTGGCACAATAGATTAGGACATTTGTCTAATCCAATAATGAAATTACTAATTCCTTCTTCTGATTATGTTCTTTTGTGTGAAACCTGTCATATGTTTAAGCATAAACGTAGCCCTTTTCCTATTGGTACTTCTATTAGTTCTAAATGTCTTGATCTTATACATATTGATATCTGGGGAGATAATCATGCTCCCACTTTTAAAGGACAAACATATTTTCTTACTATTGTTGATGATTTTATTAGGTTTACTTGGGTACATCTCATGAAAAACAAATCTGAAGCTCGACCTTTAGTACAGAATTTTGTTGAAATGGCCAAGGTTCAATTTAATGCAACTGTCAAATGTATAAGGACAGACAACGGTCAGGAATTCAACATGCCATCTTTTTATGCTTCTAAATGTATACTTCACCAAACTTCTTGCATTAAAAATCCTCAACAAAACAGTGCTGTTAAGAGGAAACATCAGCATCTTCTACATGTTGCTAGATCATTAAGGTTTCAATCCAACTTACCTATAGAATTTTAGGGGTATTGTATTCTTCATGCTACCTTTCTTATCAACACAATTCCTACTCCTGTACTTAAAAATGAATCTCCTTTTCAAAAATTTTTTAATGATTCACCTAGTATTGATTCTTTGAGAGTTTTTGGTTGTCTTACATTTGCCTCTAATCATACTAACATTAAGAATAAATTTGATAACAGAAGCATTAAAAGTATTTTTGTTGGATTTGCTCCTGGAGTAAAAGGATATAAGTTGTTTGATTTGCAATCTAACAAGGAATTTATTTTTCGTGATGTTACCTTTTAAGAACAAATTTTTCCATATTCTGCTTCTTATGTTTCAACTGGCAATATGCAGTTTACTAAGCATAAGATAGCAGAATCTGTAATTTTACCTTCTCTTGATCATTCTGCAGCCTTAGATGTTATGGATGATGATCAATCATAATAGTGCAGAAACTTAGTTGAATCCATCAAATGCTCCAAATCCAACAACTGTTCATCAGTCTCATGACAAGATTCCTAGTGTTGTTCCTGAAATACAAATTTCTCCTGCCAACTAGATTCCTACATAAACAACTTCAAATACTCAACCTCTTTCAAACACTCAACCTCATTCTTCAGTCCCTTTAGTGCAGCATCCTCCAGCTATTACACTCAGAAGAAGTACAAGGATCAGAACCACTCCTCCATATTTGTCTAATTACAAATTGTCTAAGTCTAATTCTGCACAAGTTCAAAAGACAAGTCCACACATTCTTCCAACAGTTTTTTCCAATGATAAGATCTCTACAATACATAGAGCTTTTGCAGCAGTAATTGATAATGATAGGGAACCTCAAACCTATAAAGAAGCTTCCACAAATCCACATTGGCAGCAGGCAATGACAGAAGTGTTAGCAGCTTTCGAAAAAACTCAAACCTGGAAACTTGTTGATTTAGCACCTGGTAAGAAAACAATAGGATGTAAATGGGTGTACAATATTGAGAGAAAAGCTGATGGTTCGATTGAACGTTACAAAGCTCGTTTAGTTGCAAAAGGATACACCCAACAAGACGGTAATGACTATTTAGATACTTTTAGCCCTGTTGTTGAAATGGCAATAGTTAGAACTCTCTTGGTAGTCACAACAATGAAGGGATGCATGGTTTCTTCACCAATGTGATGTTAATACAACATTTTTACATGGAGATTTAGAGGAGGAGGTATACATGAGGTTACCTGAAGGATATTTGAAAGGTTCAACAAAAGTTTGTAAGCTTGTAAAGTCATTATATGGTTTAAAACAAGCTAGTAGGCAGTGGAATATTAAACTAACAGAGAGTTTATTCAGCAAAGAATTTGTTCAATCTCAAGCTGACCACAGTCATTTCACAAAGAAAACAGGTGATACTTTCATTGTTTTACTTGTATATGTTCATGATATTCTCATAGCAAGTAATAGTATGAATGAAGTATTGTTGATTAAGCAACATTTGAATGATCTTGTTAGCATCAAAGATCTTGGCAAATTGAACTATTTTCTTGGTTTAGAAGTAGCTAGATCTAAGAAAGGAATAAATGTCTGCTAGAAGAAATACACTTTAGATTTGTTGAAAGAAATGGATTTTTTAGAATCAAAACCAGTACCTACTCCTATTTTACCAGAAACTCGATTAACTAAAACCTCAGGAACTCCACTTGCTGATATTACTCCCTATAGAGAGTTAATAGGCAAGCTTCAGTATTTCACCACTACCAGACCAGACATTACTTTTGTTGTTCAGCAACTTGCTCAATTTCTTGATGCACCTACATCTGCTTGTTTACAAGTGGCTTATCGTGTCTTGAGGTACCTTAAAGTACTCTAGGTCAAGGATTACTTTTTCGATCAGACAGCTCATTTGAATTAACAGCTTATTCTGATTCCGACTGGGGAACCTGTTTGGATACTAGAAAATTACAGGGTATTGTGTTTTTCTTGGTGGCTCTCTTATATCTTGGAAGACAAAGAAGCAAACAAAAGTCAGTCGGAGCAATTCAGAAGCAGAATATAGAGCTCTTGCTTCAACTGTCTGTGAAATCCAGTGGTTGCACTATGTTTTAAAGGATTTGGATATTCACATCACAGCACAAACTCCTTTATTCTGTGAAAATCTCTCAGCCATTCACATTGCCAAGAATCCTCTCTTTCCTGAACGGACTAAGCACTTGGACATTGATTGCCATGTGGTGCGGACTCAATTACGAAAAGGCTTAATCAAACTGCTACCTATTACTTCTCATCTTCAACTAGCTGATTGTTTTACTAAGGGATTGTCTTCTACTAATTTTGCTAATGCTTTCTCCAAACTAGGAATACATAATCTGTATTCAGTTTGAGGGGGGGTATTAGAGAATATGTAGTTAAGTTAATCACCTATAGTTAAATGGTTAAGCTTACTTGATTAGTTGAGTTAGCAACTGTTAGTCAGTTAAGTTGTTAGGCTATTAGTTACAATTAGTTAGTTTTCAGTTTCCTAGCTTCTAGTATAAATAACATAGGATTGATGTAAACTTTACTCTTTTTGTTTCTCTCAATCATAAATCTGATAAGAAGAGAAGTTTTTTTTTTAGCAAAAGAAGAGAGGTTTAAGTAGTTAAAGGATAAACAAGGTAATGCTAATTTTAGGGTGTAAGCCCCTAAGTGGCAAAGTGGCCTTAGTCTTGAGTGATGCTAATTTTAGGGTGTAAGCCCCTAAGTGGCAAAGTGGCCTTAGTCTTGTGTGGAGCATTAATGTTGAATTCAACTAGAGTATCCTTAATTGGCACATTTGCATGGAACACTGCTACTTATCAGGTTTCCGACACATTAAGGCTTAAGCATATGGGTTTTTCACAATGAGGTTAAGAAATTTCTTGAAATCATTACTTTCATCTTCAAATCTAAAGTAAAGGTTCACCTGGAAGTCTTGTGACAATGAGCTCTACAAAAGCCTTTCCTTATCTATATAAATTGATTCCAAAACCTGAAAGGAAGGAAAATAATTTAAGCTTTACTAAAAAGGGGTTTCTACCAACGAGGGGTTGGATCAAGTGGTAAGCGGTTTGTTATAGTTTAAGCATGTCTCAGATTTGATACCTTGTGTATGCAGCTGCCCCCGTTGGTAGACGCACCCACCAAAACCATGTGCGCAACATGGGTCGAATCCGAATCAGTTAGAGAAAGCTCTAGATATAGGATGGGGTACCAATAAAGTAAAAGGTTTGTATTTCCAGATATTCCCCATAAACATGAATGATTCTGCTGGAAGCCTTGAGACAATGGTTAGTTGGTTAGGGTCTTGGATTGTTTCCTTTGCATTTAACTTCCTAATGGAATGAAGCTCAGCAGGTAATATTCATTGGCATCTGATTTTTTCCCTTGTTGATAAGACCTAATTTCTTGTATATTTTATATACGATTTTGTCTTGTTTTGGTAGTAGTATGTGCATATTTAAACCCATATATCTCATATTTGCTATTTCAGGCCCATTTGGAGCTATTATTTAGACAGGTGAAGATTTGGAACAATTTTGCATCATTGTGGAGAAAGTACTGATTTTGGTCATTTTTAGTCTAATAAGCTCGATTGATCCGAAGAAACCTGGAAGCTGAGCCCGAATCTTTAAAGATCCAATTTTGATGTCTCTAGGCCCAATTCTGCATTATGGAAAGCCCAATGATTTATTTCAAGCTCAGTTAGAAATTATGATGCAGTAATGCAAATAATTCTAATGATATCATAATTCAAAGTCAACCATTGACTAGCTTTGAATTACAGCAGTTCGGAAGGAAATTCATTTCTTTTGATCCAGAGCTCGTAAAAATGCAAATGATATACCGTTGGAAAGAGGGCTTCAAGCTGTACAACTTTGTACTTGACCTCGATAGCCAATTTTGCCGTTCCGATTGACGAATTTGCCCTTGAAGATTTCTAGACAGATTTGACTTCTCCTAAACGACTTGGATGATGACTTGAACGTTTTTGCAGCTGTGTTAGGATGATGTGGAGCCATCTTATTGGTCCAAAATATCTCTAATTAATGTGGAGATATATTCTAGCCAATCAAAGCTTTATCCCCGAAAATCAAATTTGTGCAAATGATCCTAATTAGAAGTGGATTTAGAGTTAGATTTAATCCTAGCCATTGATTGGAAAATATCCAAAGGTGGAGATTGATTCTCAGCCCCTGTAAACCGACCTAAGCCTTTATATATAGTTCGACATCCTTTAGGAAAATCATTAATTTTATTCAGTTGTAATTTGTCAGACTTTTGAGAGCTTTTCTCTTTGTAGCCGTCGCGTCCTAGAGGAGAACCCTAGCCGACATCTTCTTCCAATTTTGTCGACTATGGTGTTCAAATCTATGAGTGAGTAGTCATTTTAATACTTTTCTCCTTTGAACCCTTAAGTTATGGAATAATTATTTGATCTATGGTGAGATCATGTTCTTATTTTCTCTATGTTGTGTATGATTAGATAAATTAATTACAAGGATTTGATCTATAGATATGTTTTCACAATAACCCTGAATTTGTTGTCAGTTTAATTGATTGATTTTAATTGGAATCTGGAGTCTAATTAAATTGATTAATTGATCTTTACTAGGTTAGATTGGTGAATCTTTAGTAACTGAATCTAACTATTAGTAGCATAATTCGGTTATGTTAGTGAATCTTTAGTAGCTAATTTATTGAATTGGGTTGATTGTTGTTCTTATGCCTAAGTGAATCATTAGTAATATAGTGCATATGTTTGGTTTGTTTATTGATCTCTATGCTTTGTTAATTGCATGATTCAAGAATCTTTACTATTGAATTTGATAATTGATAAAAGGATTATCTTGGGAATCTTTAGTACCAGTTTAATTATCTTTGATATAGAATTAATTTCTCTGCCAAAGACTTATCTTGTTTGTTGATCGATGTTTTGATCCATGATCCATGATCTTCTTAATTATTTTATGCTTAAGTGGGGATTAGTGGGGAAGTACTGCTTTTTAATTATTGTTTTTCTTATTAATTGAATTCGTGACAGTTCAATTACTTTCTTATTGCCAGTTGCTACTGAATTGTTTGTTTCTTTTCGTTGCTATAAATTTGTTGACAAAGACTCATTTCTTCCTCGTGGGATAGACCCTGATTTACCATATATACTAGTTAGTGGAGTTTGTTAGGTTTTATTTTGCGATTGCTTGACAACAACGATCACTTGGCCCCAAAATATATCATCTTAGATTATAAAACCTGTCAAATCCATTTTCTTCCACATGGCGGGAACCTTCTTCATATTTGCTAGCATACGTGACATAACTGTCATGTTTGTAGCTAAGCTGTTACTGGAGACCAATGGGCGAGCACTAGAAATTCAAGGGCTTAATACCCAAATTAGTCCCTTAACTATCCTTTTTGGGACAATTTGAACCTTTTTTTTTTCTTTTTTGGGACAAATTAATCACATAACTTGTAAAAACGAGCCAAGTTATCCCTTTTTTGATGGACCGTTTAACGTCAGTCCATTTTGCTGGTGTGACATTCCCACGTTAGCTAAAATGCCACTTGGAAGTGTGTTCGACCGTCAGAATATTTTAAAAATATTAATTTTTTTGAAAAAAAAAATCAAATGAAATGTTGACCAAAAGGTGAGGGCGTGACTGACTTCCAAAAAAAAACGATTCTAGCGGGCATTTGAAAAATCTCGACGAGAAGAATCAGATGGTTAGGGAGGTGAGAAACCCAAACAATCGGAAAATTTCAGATCTTGTGTCAAATAAACTTTAACTGGAAGGTACGGTCTTATTCGGCGTCAGAACGGGCTAAATCTCTGATATGTCACTCTTTGATGGCTATCGGATCTACTGATTGTGGAGGTGAGGAAAAATAATAAAGAAAATTGGTGATTTCTTTTTTTATCTTCTACTTTGTCCTTCATACTCTTGTGCTCATATTCTTCTATCCTCACCGTATTTGTTTTCTAATTCAAGGTGGCATGATCCACCCTAACAATGGGATATGGAAGAAAGTCGAGTTCAAAGACTTTAAACAAATACTTCTTGGGAGGCAACCCAAGCTTACTAACTACTAACTATTTTTATTTTCTTTTTTTTCCCCTTTTGTGTGTTTTGCATTTTAGGTCAATTATAAGCATGGTTGCTCGCTTATCAAATTAGGAGGAGGATCGATATCTCGCCACCGGATAATCTTTCTCTAACTCTTACTCTTTCAATTTTACTTGCTTGCTTTTATTTCAATTTTTGCATATGCTTTGTTGCTTTAATTGCTTGTTTGTTTGATTAATTGAGGTTTGATAGACATGCATTTATGTTTGAATTCGTTAGTTGAATTTAGTTTAGTTGCATATTGCATGCCATGAATTCAAAAGGTTAGAAAGAAATGCTAGTGGGAAAACCATGAGTTTACTTGTGGAAATTGAGCTTCAAGAGAAATAATTTGGTCAACAATTTATGGAGTTTTGCATTATATTATTTGGGAGTATATATTAAGTCGAGAATTGAAGTGGAGAAGTTGATTTTTGGGCTGAAATTGGAATCCAAGAAGGATTTGGACAAGAGAAGCCACGGCATGGGAGGAAAACCAAGTCCCGTTGGGACTAGGCAGCAGCCCGCTTGGTGCGCCTTGTGCGCTGCCAAGGGCGTTGCCGCAATTCCTAGCTCGGCTAGGAGAGGGGTTTAAGAGGTAGTAGACTGCCGATATAAGGCGTGCATCCCACTTTACAGCCTGCATTGCCCCAAAACAGCAGCAACAGCCCCCCTCGCGATAAGCTTGCTTTCATCTTTGCTGATAGCTTCCCTCGCCTCTTTAATTCTTATTTTGCTTTTATAATCACTCTCACAACTTTGTGTTATTTTCATGTATTGTTGCCATTAACCATGTGTTCTTGTTGAAATCTTATCACATATTTCATTTCTTCTATGTTGGATCGACTTGTACTCATCCTATTTACTAGTTAGGTTGCGTTTGATTCGTGGAAAGTAGTGGGAAAGTGTGATAAGTTAGATAGGGAAAATAACTTTACCATGTTTGGTTGGAGGAATCTAGTTTTAGGTGGGAATGTCATTCCCATCACTTTACCACTTGAGTGGGAAAGTGGTGGGAATGACATTCCCATCTAAAAGGGTGGGAAAGTTCACTTTCCCAGGAAAGTGTTACTCTTTGTCCCTTATCTTTCTCTTATATTCTCAAAATTTATTAACTTTCTCATGTTAACCAAACATGGTAATCCTATTCCCACAAAAATAAAAAATTATACTTTCCCACTAAAATAACATTCCTAGGAAAGTAGTGTGAATGACATTCCCACGTGATACCTAAGATACCACCAACCAAACATAACCTTAGTGAAGTTGAGGACAGTATTTTATTTTGATATTGCTTGACTACAACAATCATTTTCTTATTCCTTTCGGGTTTTAAAAAAAAACAGAGGCAAGAAAACCCTAATACCCATATAGAAAAATTAAATATGACCTTGGATCCTTTTTTATGGCAAAATTTTAAAACAAACATATATAAGAGATCAAGCTAAAGATTGAGGGAGGTTCGATTGAGAGAGGAAACACGTCCAATGAAGAAAGTAGAAAAGGAAATAGTAGAATGAGAGAGACCGGAAAGAAGAGAGAGAAAATGAAGAGGAAGAAATGTCTAGAATTAGATGGGTAATTATTTTCTTCTGTTTTTCAGAGTCTTATGTACTAAATGTTACGCGTAATTCTCACATAATATCTCCTACTCGATTTGTGATTTCTTTCAAAATATTACAGTAAAATGGAATTTTGACAGGTAATTAATGCAGGTAGAGGACGTGGCTTCCCAAATGGCTGAATTGACTTACAAACTTTAATAACCTGATTTTGCTGGGTGAGTCTAACAACGGGGGCTGCGTACTCGGTTTTTGCAAACTGTCCTTTGATATGTATGTATCTAATCTTCCATTGTGTGGCTTAAATTATTGTAGTCTTTTGAACATTTTGTGCTTATGCAAACCAACTTTATATTGGAGAATTTTATATTTTTTACCAGTGATGTTCTCCCAATGGCGTAACGCGGACACACTAACAATTATAAAGTAACACTTCATTCACTTTTCTGCAAACTAGGTAAGAGCTCGTGCGCTTCACTGTGCAAACATGTTCTTACACTTGATATGCAATAGTCCCCAATCAGTTTTTAACATATTATTGGTGACTTATTGGTTTGTCAAATGAGGACAATGACCAATTGTTTTAGGTCATATATTTTGAAAGATTTGCAAGTAAGGATCCGACCAAAAAACCGGTCTAAATAATTAGTCTCACTATCTAAGAACAAATTAATAGGGGTATTTTGGTCATTTCATGCTTGATTGTTTTTGTTATTTGAGTTAAGGACCGAGGATATTTAGGGAAGTTTGAAAAAAAACCCTACGTAGATCCAATTTTTACCATAAGCACAAATTATATAATATTAAGTAGACCGTCTATTTTCGTTAACCGAAACAACTAATTCTTTGGAAGCATTTCTTATACCTTGAACATTAAATTTAGTTTTCGAGTCCTTCATGAAAGTTGTAGATCATGGAACAATCTTTCAAGAGACACTTGAATGATCTCAATTAGACATCTGGAGCAAAAGCTATATACTATATTAAGTGGATCGTCTATTTCCCATTAACCGAAATAACAAAATTTTCGGAAGCATTTTTGATACTTAAAACATTAAATTTAGTTTTTGAGTCCTTCATGAAAGTTGTAGATCATGGAACAATCTTTTAATAGACACTTAAATCACCTTAATCGGATAACTGGAGAGAAAATTATATAATATTAAATAGATTGTTTAGCCAAACCACTTACAAATATATTATATTATATTATATTGTTAGAAAGTCAAAAATGCCTTTAGAAATTTGTGAGAATAACGAAAAAACCAATATTGAAATGACAAAAAAACCAAGCTAAATAGTAATCAAATTAATAAGGTTAAATCTTTTGATTGATTTTTTAGTACTTTCACTTCCTATAATTATTGTTTTTTATTTTTTATAATAACTATAATGTTACGATGTTTGCTCAAGGAAGAACCTTCTTGCTAGAATTACAAAGGCATAAGGATAACATATGATTCCCTATCTGATTTTTGCTTTATTAGACTTTAGAATAAAAAAGCAAATATCTAAACTATACATATAAAGGCTCCATCCGCGTGCACTGTTTGATTTTGGGTTTATTGTCTAATCAGTGCACGCCACATCATCTCTTCAAATCCAATTTTGTTACTCAATTTGGAACCCACAAATCCAGTTTGATGCCCGGCTCCGACCCAACTTCAATTGCATTGGCCAATAATTTGTCGCCACGTCGCCTTCCCTCTTTGATTTTATTTTTGATAACCCGCGACCTCATTTTTCGTTTCTCTTCTTGCTTTTCGTCTTCAATTTTTACCTGCTCCCCTTGATTTTCTGCGATTCCCCCTTGCAGCGGCTTTGTTTGGTTACCTGCTCCTTTCTTTTTCTATTGTTTGTTCTCCTCTTCAGATTCTTCTTAGTTTTTTCTCTTTTTCAATCCTTACCCACTCCCCATTTCATACGATTTTCAATCTCTCATAGTCCCACTGCAAAGACTCCTTTTTTCCGCTGAAATTCTTCATCTTTACTCTCCTAATAATTAAGCATTTACCCTTCAACTTTTTCAAGATTTACGTTTCCAGGTACTGCCTAACTCTTCATTCCCTTATAGTTATCCATGGAAATTCATGAATTTGACTAAGTTATTATCTTTGTGCTATGTTTCAACTTGGGTTTATGTTTTTTTTTTTTTTTTTTTTTAATGATTATGAGCAATGGATATATATTGGTTTTAGTTCTCAAAACAGAAGAGAAGCAGAGAGGAGATGATGACGATTTCTCTTTTTCACCAACCCAAGTTTAATTTATCCGAACGGGATTACCGGCGGTTGCCCAAGTTCCTGAGGTTTGCTTATTTGATATTGGAGACGAAAGGGGATGGGCCAAGTATTAGGCGGTTATTGCAGGCGGTTTACCATCCGATGAATTACTATGTGTTTCATCTTGATCTAGAAGCTTCAGATTCAGAAGGCGTGATTAGAGAGTTTGGGAATGTGATGGTGATTGGGAAGGCTGATTTGGTTACTTACAATGGCCCCACTATGATTTCTAGCAAGCTTCATGCGGTGGCGATTTTGTTGAAGGAAGCTAAAGATTGGGTTTGGTTCCTGAACCTTAGCGCATCAGATTATCCCCTCATGTCTCATGATGGTAAGAAACTTTTCCATTATTACATGTCTTTGAGGAAATGCATTTAATTGGTTGTGGCCACGTTAATTTGTTTATTTCCCATTTTTAGAGATTTTATTTTATTTTTTAATCATATATATATGAATAATTTGAATATTTGTGGTGAGAGTATCAATGGGTTGGCAATGAGAAGGATTCGGTTTAATTCATTTGGAAAAGAATCAAATATGATATATTATCCTTAAATTTTATGATCATTTGTAGTAGGATTTAGAAATTGTCTTGGAGTTTTGATTGTGGTTGATGGTTGCATGAAATGGTTGTTTTACAGTATGTAAATGTCAGTGACTATAAGTGCATGCAACTTTGTAGATGTCTTGGAGCTTTGTTTTTTCAGGGGACAAGGGGGCTTCTCCATTTTTAGTGTGCTTAACTTTTTTTCTCTGTCAATTAACACTCATTGCCGGCGACAATTATATGAACCATCGCTTTTGCATTCTCATGAAGAAAAGTATTGTATATGGTTTTCAAGTATTGCATATGGTTTTCTCTGTCTTGACAGGATCTACTTAAATAATGGATTGAAGATTCGCATCCAAAACTTGAGGGCTGCATGGCACATTTCATAGTTGTAGCTATTGGTGAGTGATTTAGGTTTCTAGCGCTTTTGATTTATATACTTTATGTCTAATAATATTTTCCAAATTTACTATGCAGGTGGTAAAAAAAATGCTTTTAAAAAGAATTGGAGATCCCTTTTTCTTGGTCAAAAGGAAGCATTTCGTGGTCTCAACAAATTTTTAATCAAGGTAACACTTCTCATTGTCTTTTTGTTTTTTCATTGAAATTTCTTTGTGGGTTACAAAGTTTGATTGATTGCCTCAATTTCAATATTTTGTTTTTGCAGTGTAGCAATTCAAGAGAACGAAAGAGATCTCTATAAAAGGTAAGAGGCAATGCTCTATGGCATGTTAGGTTCTTGGTTTCGATATTTGTATGATGTTTGAGGCTCTAACACTTTAAAAGTTCAGAGTTGAGATGTGTTTGGGTTTGGAGTATCACTGAGTTGTAAGTGTGTCATTGAAAATGTAAGTTTTGAAGGGAAAGTATTAGTGTTAGGTTTTGGCTCCTTTAATTGATTCATTTTACTTCAAAAATAAAACTGATTATTGTTATTCGTATGCGGTACCAATATGTGTAGGTTAAGGAAAAATGAGATTTTTTTTTAAAGAAGGATCATGGGGAGGTTAAGATTTGTAACTTTATACTACCATGTTAAAGGTTAGTCTTTTAAGGATAAGGGGATGAGAAAGGGTGGTTTCGAGCTTTCATTTTTAGCCTTTGTCTCATGTTTTTATTTGGAAAAACAAAGTCTCCTAAATTTGAAAAAAGGACAGAATTTTCAAAGCATTTACCTAAGATTGATTTCGTTTTTGCCAAAATTAGTTTATCCCCAAACATGGCCTTTTGAAATGACTGACCGCTTTGAAAGAGGTTTTCAGGTGGATAGCATTCTGTGTTTGTGCTATTTCCCAAGCCACCAATTTCCATGTTCCTAAGTCAATTTTTGTTTTATCAGTGCTTAGTGGTGTGGATATTGTTGTGTAGTGATTACATTTGATGGAATAGCATTCTAAGTGTAGTGATGGCATTTGATGGAATAGCATTCCTTGTGTTTTATTTCCCAAGCCACCAACTTCCATCTTCCTTCTTAATTTTCGACATGCTTAGATCATTAGCCAGGTACAACCTTAGCATTTTTCCTTGATTTTTGCTTAATCGATGTTTAAAACAATTATGTACTGTGTTCATTTTTTTCTTTGTTCTTTAACCAATGTGCCCAGGCAGTTCAAGTTTGCTACCAATGATTTGACCAGTAAACAAGTAAGATTTTACTCTGCTAATGGTTCTGGCAGGCAGTAATCTCATCAAACGATACCTATGATTTTTAGCAACTTCAAATCTTTAGCCTTTTAAAATTTTTTGTTTGTAATTAAAATGTTAGTTAGGAGATCGATCATGAAGACCTGAACTACATTTCTGTTTTAATCAAACACAATACAGAAAAAGCTCTGAATTTTGATCCTAAATAAACATTTGAAAGTTCGTGCCAATGACATGACAGTTACGCAAAAAGTGCAGGTCTAAATAGTTATATATAGTGTCTTAATAGTAATCTTTCTTTGTACAAAACTTACCTGAAAGATAAGACTACTTCTCATTTTCTTTCATTGTTGAGATTAGCAACTTCATCTAGCTTCTTGTTCTATGCATGTGTTGTGAATTCAAAGTCACTTTCAATAATGAATTATAAGTGCCTCTAATCACTTGATTGCCTTCTAAAATCCTTGCTGTTGTATTTTTTCTGCTCTTCTTTTATTGAAGAATTGAGTAATCATTAGAAAAATACAGTAGAATATTTATCTGTTTTTTAGTTCCACCACTCTGCTATTTGATTGAGACTTTTTCTGGTCTATTTCATAGCTGCATAATGGCCAGTAAGTAAATTAACCCCCTAGATCTAGCAAACCGTATTTTTCTCAGAACACCTTTGCATT
Organism: Corchorus olitorius; assembly: GCA_001974825.2. Classification (NCBI taxonomy): domain Eukaryota; kingdom Viridiplantae; phylum Streptophyta; class Magnoliopsida; order Malvales; family Malvaceae; genus Corchorus; species Corchorus olitorius. The sequence continues at coordinate 93,741 of AWUE01021185.1, forward strand.
TTAAAGACAATATACTAGGACAAATTAATGTACTCAACACATGCAAACTGAAAAATCTGCCAGATTTTAAGGTTTTATTTTATTATTATGCACGGTTTTATTAACTGGTTTCAACATTGACGAAACATATTTCTTTTTTCTCCCCCATACAATCATGACAAAAAAAATTTTAGTTAATCCTTGCAAATTGCAATAGATTTTTTTTTTTATCAGGCTGTTGTTATAATGGGGAGAGTGCAGTCCTTTCAAATATTTTTTCAAAACATTAAGAATTATTTGATTGGACATTTTAATCATATGTCCAAAAGAGTCCAAGGCTAAAGATAAGTGGAATAAAATGGGATGTCAGTGAGGCTCCAAGGAGAAAGGTTTGTGGAGCAAAATGGGAGCTGAGTATTTTACTAACTATTATGTGAGGAAATGGTCATTTTTTTCTTTTTATAATTGCTCCTTATGTTGCTTATAGTATCCTTATTAATTTAATTTTTGATCTATTTTTCACTTTGTATATGACTTGCTGCAATCACTGAATAGATTTTGGTTAAATCAGAAAAGAAATTGAACAGAGTAATTCTGTTAACGTAAATGTAGACAAAGTTGTAACAAGATCTCATATAGATCATAATGAGGTCAGTATTTCTTTGTTTTAGTTAATAATGGAGATTGAAATTTTTTAAAGTTCACATTTGACTCTTTCTGGGTTCTCATTTTTACTATTTTTGACTAATCGATTCATCCTTTTTTGCAGCCTTTTGATCTGATACAAGCACTCTCAATTTAGATGTTGTTCAAGTTTCTAGATTTGTCAAGGCACGGATTGCGTTGAGGTAACTAACCAAATTTTAGCTTCCTCTTTTGGTTGAGTTGGGTGGTTGCAAAGAATGGTGTGGTGTTGAAATTGAAGAGAATCAGGATAAGGTATATTGTTCACTTTTTATCTTTCCAAACTTTACTGTAGTTTTGATTTTCCCCTCTAACTGCATTTTTTCATCTGCATTGAATATGTGTTCCATCCGTGAATAAATCAGTGGTTGCATTATAGTTACAAATTTCCCCTTTCTTTTCTGTTCATTTTACAGTGTGTTTGGTAGGAGGGAAGGAAAGGTGTGATGAAGGAACTTTGCTCAATTCAATGGTTGTGATGCACAATCATATATGCTACTTTGTAGTTCAACCCTTGGATTAAGGAAATTTCCTTCCTTCATACCAAACGGACCCTTTAGTATCGGTTTAGCAAGAAAAGGGAAAAAAATATCTACCTCAAAAAACATGACATATGCTGATGGGGTCACTCTTTTTCTCCTATTCTACTCTTTTCAGCTTATGTGTTGATGAAGATACCAGCATGGCCCAAGTAAAAAATCCTTGCTCTTATTTCCGGTTATTTTTTTTTATCTTATTAGGATAAAGCTTGAATTATTTTTTTGCCATCTACCTTCTGATTATCTATTGAACTTTTTCTTCTATATGGTTCATGATCTAAACACTTTTTGTTCAATATTGTTTCCTCACCATGTAGGCTGGGAAATTCCAAACTCAAATTGGTAACTCAACCAAGTAACCATTTATCAAGTTTCACATTTTGCAATGATATTCGATGGAACTATACTATAATCACACCCCTTTTTTTTGGTCTATTCAACTAATTTTTTCTCTCTTTGCAGGTCATTGTGCTGCAAGATTACTCCGGCGTAAGCACTAGGTACTCTTTAATTAGACTTGAATTATATTTCTTTGGCCGCCAATTTTTTACCTACCTTTCGTTTGTTTTTTTTTAATTTTTTTGGTGGACAATTGCGAGATGATCTATAGTCAGCAACATGGGGTGGGGTAAAAGAGAAAGGTCAGGATCAAAATAATTTCACGGGTGTAAGGAATTTCGTTTCCCCACGTGGGTCTTTCATGATCACTTATAGCATTTGTCAAAAAAAAAAAGTTTTAAAACACATTACAATTTGTAGTATTCAGCGCTTTGATTCAGACAAGGCAACATTCAAGTTTTCATAGTAGTTTTCGCACTTTTTAGTGGCAATAGGAGAAACGGTACTATGACAGGAATCCTTGGATAGATCTTTATAACAGATTGTAGCTAGAGTAAGTTTGCTCTGATTGGTTGTTCTTTGTGTTTTAATCTTTACCACTTACTATGTTATTTTTTATATCTGTCGTATATGCTTTTGCAGAGAAAAAAACAAGGTAGAGATTGACATATCAAGTTCAACTTTGAAATATTGAAGCATGCTATGAATGATTGTATAGTTACCACTTACCAGTGTTGGTTTTAGTTTTTAGTATTTAAGAAGGCATACCTGTTTCGAAGATATTAATTGTTAATGTTTAGTTCTATTATCGGATAACTGACAAGTTTTCTCGATTTATGTATGAAAGTATTGACTTATGGTTATTATATATAAGAAGGTTGATCATATGTTCTACTTCCATTCCTTTTCCTGTTTCGTATCTAATTTTATAACAAAGTTGTTTCAGATTAGATTACAGATAAGGGATTTTATAATGAATTTTTAGAATACAATTGAGATAAAGTATTATGTAAATTGTCTCTCCAATGTTGAGATACGGTTGAGAAACTTCAATGTTGTTTCAATTAGTTTAACTACAAATAACATTGTAAAATGTATGGTTTTTTTACCTTTAAGAAGAGTTTCATATTCATTGATGAAGAAGAGATCTTCGGTACTAATGAACCTCCTTTGAAACCCATTTTCTCTCTACTTTATTTGTTTTTTTCTTCTTTTACCAGTACAACATTTAATCAATTATACTTGGCCTTTTTCCTTTAGAGCACGATTAGTGTATGCTTTTATGCTCTTTATGCTATATTATATATTCTTAACTGGAGACCGTTATGCCTTATATATATGTATATAATACTATGCATCTTCTCTTTTCATGCCAAGTTTCTAATTCAATAATTGTCCAACAATTTCCCAAACCTGATATACAGACAAAAGTTAATTAATCCCTTCTTGTCACCATTCTTCCTGTCCCATGGTTATGATCTCCAAATATATTATATTCCTCTATTTGCTTTTTTTATTAACTATAATTATCAAATTCTATGATGATCCTCCTCACAATAACTACACATCCCTTCACCCGGAGTCTGTTTCCAAACCCTACGTCCGCGGCGAAGCGCAGGCCCATACCTAGTATAATATAACTATTGAATCAATTTATTTATGGTGAAACATCTAAAAGGAAGGATGACTGTTGGAAATGTCTCTCAAACAGGTCCTCCCCAAAATTTGAAAAATTACCTAAGTATACCTATATCTTTATGTGTATTTGCATTAAAAATTTCAAAATTGACCCTGTAAAAAATATTTTTATTCAAATTGCCCCCTCAATAACACATGCCAAGATCCGGCCCTGCTCTCAAATCTCATCGAAAGAAGAAACCTTTGTTGTTGGTGGTGGTTGTGTTGTTTCGGAGAGACGAACATATTGAAAGAAGAGCCATGGAAAGGAAGGCTCCTGCCAGAAGACCCGACGCAATATATCCTTTGTTGAAGAAATTATCGAAGTGAGTATGTTTCAAATCTGTCCCAAAGCGCTTTAAAAACTCACGAAAAAATTCTTTCAAGTCTAAAGTAGTCAAGACACCAGCACCAAAACCCGTGGCCAAAAGAAAGGCGATCCCCTGTATCAAATAAGTAATTATTTACTCCTTAAACTCCTTAACTTGGCAAAATTTATCTATACTCATCAAGTAACTTAACTTTGTAAGATCACTTAATTATAAATATTCTGTTCTTTTTGCCACACACTAATAAATTATCTTGTAAAAGGATGAAATAAAAAAAAACAATACCTAATATATACTCTTACCTTCAAAAAATAAATAAATAAATAATAACTATCCATTTTTCTTATGATTAAAAATTTATTTGTGCACCTAAGAATTAAAATCATCTATTTTAGATATATACTATCCGAACTCTGAGGTCTCATATTCAAGTCCAAGTATGTATGCGTCGTGCAACTTTATGTTAGTGTGGCCTTTAAAAAAATCTTTATGTTAGTGTGTTAGGTTGTTTGTAATTAGTTAATTTGTATGGTAGTTATTATTATTATAATAATAATTTGTTTGGTCATACATGAAGTTATATGGCTTATTATACTTTTTGGCCTTCCAACTTAGTAAAATGTGTCATATTAGTCCTCAAACTTTATTTTCGACCAAATAAGCCCTCAAATTTGGTAGTTTCAGTCAAATGACCCTTTTTTTTAACAAGAGACTAACAGAGATGTTAGGGTCGATAATGTCGCATGTCACGTGAGTCCCACAGCCAGGTTAAACTTTCACGTGGCATGTCACGTCTGCGACCAAAGCTCAGTTAAGTGGGTATCACTATTACGTGAAATTTACCCATAGCATGTCATAACTGCGATCTAACCCAGTTAAGTGGGTCCTATTATCATGAGTAATTTCCCTGTCGCATTGCACATTCTAACTCCTCCAGTTAGGAAAGGGTGATTTTTTTGAAACTCCCGAATTCAAAGACTTATTTGGCCGAAAATAAAAATCAAGGACTAATATGACACATTTTACCGAAGTTATATTATAGTAAATATGATATCATTAAAAAAAATAGTTGTATCAATGTATATGCATATAAATAAATTATATACCTTGTCTGCATAAAAATCAAAAGCAGGCAAGAAATCACCGCGAATGAGCCTCTTCTCGGTGCAAGCATAATACATAGCAAAAGGTAGCTGCAAAAGGCAGTAGGCTGCTGCAATAATTGCAGTGGCCATCATATACCTGCACATTAAATTATTATTATGGTTATCACTATTAATTTCTACCTATCAATTTTAAGATAATTAACTATTTTAATCTTTTTACTCTTTACTGTAAAAAAAGTCAATTAATTAGTTTAATTACCTGTAGGCAATAACATCCTCGAATGTAATTTTGCTGCCATCAACATCTCTGGCCTTGCTAAGTAAAAGAACCACAATACATGCAGCTGCAAATAAAATAGTTAAAACTCTCAGTATAAGAATTATAGTTGCCCTAACCCTAATCCTGGTGGAAGCCATTGTAACAACTTCACTCTTTCTTCTCCCTCTTCTCTTATTAGTTTTATAACTCTCTGTCATACATATATCCCAATAAGATTTACATAACTATATATATAGGCTCTTGCTATATATATATATATATAGCGTTTAAAAAGCTAAACCCAAATCTCTCTTTCTTGGTAATATCAATGGTATGCTTGAATTTTTTCTTGGTTCTATCCAAATTTGCTTCTGGCTGCATTGCTTATTTTATTTTGTATATCGACAATTAATTAATTCTTTATATATTCAATTTATATATAATATTTAACTGCAGGCACGATGTGTACAATGATGTTAGATAATTACTCTTTGACTGGGTGTCGGTTTCAGATACAAATATGAACTAAAGGTTGGGTTTTCGATCTTTGCCATGCTTAGCAATTCTAGTTCATATATATACACAAGAATTAAAAGGTTTGGACGCGACCATATAAACCAATTAACTCTGGAAAAGTATAAAGAAAACAAACCCTTCGTTACATTTGAGGTAATTAAAGAACACTTCAAAGTTTCATTTTTTTAAACGGATTCAAAGTTTCTATTTTGATCATTTAATGGTGGTGAATAATATAAAAAAATAATTTATAAGTTTTCATCTATACTATATGTAGATGATAATTTTTGGTCACGCTTATAATATATGATTTTAATTATATTATCAAATATTAACATTGTTAACGCATATAATAAAAATTGGGTCAGAATTTGAACGCGTGGCAGGGTTCATGGTTTAATCTATTGGGATGTGCAGAGGAATTGGCTTGGAGGCTCAGGTTAGGAGGCAAGTTGGGAGTACTACTCTCAACATTTTCCTGAGGGGAGTGACGTGTTCCTACCCTTCCCACCAAATACTAAAGTCATGAGTACCAACCAAGGGTATACCGTAAACACCCATCAAAGGTATACCATAAACACACCCACCGAATATTATAGCTATGAGCGGTTACCTCATAAATCCACATTCTTGAAAAACCACGTTCTTGAAATAAGAACGTGAGAGCAGTTACTTACTAAAATCAAGGGTAGAGATAAGACCCTTAGACAACTGAGAAAGGGTTAATTATTCTTCCATTATCCACATTATACAGAGACTTTGCTCTCAAAAATCTCTCTCACACAACAAAACCTAGCAACACCGCAACAACCACCACATACACCGCCTGCCACCGCGCTCTCACCCTCAAGGAACTGCTCTGCCCTTCCTCCCTGCCACCTCTTGCACACCTTATTTGTTTGTGATGTTGTCTCACTCTACATCTCAGAACCCTTGTTTACACTATACTATATATAAAAGCACCAGTGAAATTTTATGTTTTCCAATTGTACCATTTTTTAAATATATTTCTAAATTGTCATTATTAAATAATAATATTTTAATTATTCAAATATTAAAATAATGGAAATTTAGATAATCTGCATTAATTAGGATCCAACGTGGCCAATAGGAATACTCCACATCATTTTTAACATGTGAATTTTCGTCCAAAACATTCTCCAAGTCGGTTTAGGAGAAGATTAATTCTATCCACGAATTTCAAGGGCAAAATCGTCCACCGGAACGATAGAATTAGGTCTCGAGGTAAATATAAAAGTTGTAGATCCTGGAATTTTCTTTGCAACGGTACCTCATTTGCATTTTTTTTTTTGAATTCTGTATCAAAAGTTATGAATTTTTTTCCAAAACTGCTCTTGTGAAGTCCACCTTTAAATAGGATTTAACAATGTTGCATGGGCTGAATCAAAACTGCATCATAATTACTGATTGGATTTGTACTCCTTCTTTGGGATTCCATATTAACGAATTGGGTCTAAGAATATCAGATTTAGGTTTCAAGACATCTGGCTTGGCAATTTGGGCATCATGGATTCAAACGGGTCTAATGGGCTTACTAGGCCGAAATGAGACAAAATCAGTAGTTTCTCTAAATTTATACTATATATAAAAGTACGAATAGTGGGAAACTTTATGTTTTCCGATTATACCCTTTTTTCAAAAATATTTCCAAATTGCTATTACTTTTTTTAAAAAAAACAATTCTCATTATGTTATGAAATAGTGGACTTACCGCAACACACCAAGGTCTATATTATCTACTGGGTTTTATCCTGAATATCTGAATAGATTTGAAGAGATACTGAGAGAATATTCTGGAGAATATTATCAACAGAAGATATCATCAGAAGATTTCAACTGAAGATTATCTGGAGATTATCTGAAGATTTAAGTAGATTATATTTAGATATTATATGATTATGTAATCTAGATTTGATTTAGATTTTATCTCTTCAGATGATATTGTCCATTGTAACTTTCAGCTATAAATAGGCTAGTTCTGTTCAATTGTAAATACATCTCATTTCTGTATTCCATTCTCTCTGGAGTAATAAGAAATTCTCTCTCATTTTCTCTCTATTGTTCTTCGCGTTCTTTATTAGTTTTATAACACGTTATCAGCATGAGAGCTGTAGTAAATTTAATTGACAACAGAAGTTGTCAAATCAAAATTTTCTTTAGTTTATTTAATTGACACCAGAAGTTGTCACACAAGAAAATTATCATTCAATTTTGACACCAGAAGTTGTCATACTTAAGTTTGATCACGAAAGCTCTAGCTAGCAACGCGAAGCCTCGATCTTCTGTTTAGGTTTGATCTTCCAATCTTAAGTTTTTATTTCTTAAGTTGTTTATATTATTATCTTTTTACTCTTACAGTAGATATTATTTAAAAATTACCATTGACACCAAAAGTTGTCTCTTTGGTAAATTAAAATTACTTTTGACACTAGAAGTGTCACTCTAGTAAATTATAATTATTGTTAACACCAAAAATTGTCACCTTGAATTACCACGGTAAATTATCCTTTGACACAAGAAGTTGTCATAATAAACATTACTTATTTACTACGGTAAATTAACTTTTGGCACTGGAAGTTGTTATACTAAGATTGAGATTATTATAAAATTTTTGCCTAAGGTGCAAATAATATTTTGGCACCCGAAGTTGTCATAGGTTATTCCCGATATATAGATAATAAATAATATTGATTAGACACCAGAAGTTGTCATACTAGACCTATGTGCTATCAATTATATGCCTTGGAAAATTCTATTTAAGGAGTGTGGAATTTAAGTGGGACCGTTTGTGACCCCTTCATTCTTTCCTGGAATTTACCTGGTGTAATTAGATAGAAATTTTTATGTCATTTGACACCCGAAGTTGTCAATATAAGTGCAAATGGAAAATATTGAGAAAAAGCATATTATATGTTTTATTGATAGTGCTACCACACATACGGTGTTAAGTAGCAAAGACTTATTCTCAAGTATAACATTGTGTAAAATAAATGTTCATACTATATCTGGTCATGCTAAGATTATGGATGGCCACACTGATCAGAAGTCACCTTTCTCTCTTCCCATTTTCTCTTCCTCCTTAACCTTTCGTTCACACCCTCACATACGAGAGAGCTATCTCAAATATCTCACCATACGCACTGACCTTCACATTCATTCACCATCCCATCCAACACACAAGACATAAAAAATGGGAATCAAATTGAGGAAAAGGGGATACCTTTGATAGTTCTAATCGAGTCCAGTGTCTTTCAAGCCTTCATTCTCCTTTGAATTTTAGGTCCCAGTAGAGTCTTGAGTTTGCATCCTCCGAGAGGGGTTTATTTCGAGTCTTCTTCATCAATTTTGGGGTTGGGGTCTTGGTAAGGTCGAAATCCTGGGAGTTTATGGCGAATCCGAGTCGATTCGAGGTCTTTTAGTTGTCGGTTTTGACTACTGTGTTCAGATGGAAGTGTTTCGTTTTCAGGTTTTGGGTTTTGTAAGGAAAGTTGGTTGCTTCGAGTTTGTTTGAGGCCGAATCTAGCGATTGGCAGCGACGGAGAGATGAAATCAAAGAGGGTTTAGTGTGGGTGACCATTGAAGGCAAAGGAAACGTGGTTTCGTGAAGCTGAGGCTAGAGATAGCTTTTTGAGGTCAAAACGAAGTGAGGCGGAGCTGTTGGACATCATTAACGGTGGTTTCCATCTCAGACGGTGACGGTGCATCGTGAGGCGGTTTCAGATGATGAACAAGGCGGCGGCTAGGGTTCGTGAAGGCTAAGGGAAGAAGAAGAAATAACAAAGGAAGAGGAAGAAGAAGAAAACACATAAGAAGGGAAGGCTGGGCTAAACGACACCGTTTCAGGTAAGATTTTTAAATCTTTTCAATTTTATGCAATTAAGTCCTATAGCTTCTTGTTTAATTCACATAAAACCTAGAATTTGTTTCCGTTTTCAACTTGGTCCCTAATTAGGGTAGTATTTACTTATTGATTCAATTTCACCCCTGATTTAAGATTTTACTTTTGATTTATGCGTCCTAGTCCCTGATTTAAGATTCATTTCTTGATTAAATGCAATTTGACCCCTGCTTTATTCAATTTGACCCATGATTTTAAAAATTATGCTAGAATTTTGCAATTGAGTGCTTGATTTACATTATTGGTATTTAATTAGTGCTTTTTGGTTCTTGAATTTTACTAATTAAGTATGGGAATTGGGATTTAGGCTAAAAGTTTGAGTTTTTAGTGAAAATTGTGTTTATTTAATGGCAAAATGATTTTGAGATCTTGATAATCAAATTAAGAGAAATTCAAATGGATTTTACAATTTCAAATTAAGTTGATTTGGATTTGAAAATTGGGGTTTTGATTTAAAGCTCTAGTTTTTTTCTTAAATCGAAGTTGATCCAAGGATGACATGTTAGACACTTTGGGTCATTTTTGATATCAGGAAGAAAATAAAGCTTGGAGTCAAAAAAGCATATTTTCCAAATTTGAAAACAACTTGAAAGAAATTGATAAATCCTTTTGAATGCTTTTCAATTTAGGAATTAAGATCTCAAATCCAAAGAATTGATTTCCTAAGCTAGATCCCATTGTAGCCTAAGCACATCCTATGATCCAAACCTTTTTAATTTGGATTCTATTTGTTCATGTTTTTGTCCTTGTTTTTTTGAATTCGCACTTTGATTTACTTTGGGCCATCTTGGCATTTTTTGGGTAATAACTTGTTTGCTTCCTGAATATTACTGATCGTTTTCTTTAGTGTGCAGACTAGTCCCCAATATGCTTGGTCCTGCCCATAGAATTTTATTTCTCTTTGTTGTAAATTTGTTAATTCGTCTGGTTTGGCCTTGGTTTGTAATAATTTAGTAAAGTAGAGCTTAATTGCATGCATATCATATTTACTTGTCATAAACTATATCTGTTTGCATATCATACCACCTAAATTCAGTTAATGACCGTAACCCTTCCGAAGAAGGGACATTCAGTGTGTGATCGAGTTTTCGGGGCCACTGAATGTCTCCGAGGATGAGACGACTCTTCTCGGGATGCATCGGGGCTCCGAGCATATATCCCAGGAAGTGCTTTCAAAAACCCGGGTTACGCGAGTTAGCTTTAATAATTGGACTTTGCATTCATCATTTGCATACCTACATTAATCTAGAAATGGAAAAAGGACAAAATCCAAAAAAAAGGTGAAAAAAATCAGAAAATTAAAAGAGGCAATAAAAGGTGTTTTCCAAAAAAAAGGGGTTTCCTCAAATCATGTTCTCTTATCCATTTTTCAAAATTAAGAAATGGGTAATTTAAGAGTTTTCAAGGTAAGCATCTTCCAAAAGAATTTTTTTAACCAAGTCAAAAGAGGATTTTGGAATTTAATAAAATTGATCAAGCTCTTTTCAAAAAAAGGAAAAAGATTTTATCACAGCATTTTTCAAAATTTCTTCCCGGTGCGGAAGACTCAACCAGAGAACAAACAGTGAAAGAGAATCGAGACATAATTGATCGACGATGTTCGGTTATATTTTTCGAATTCTCGACATTGGTTTCAAAATTGGTTTTTCTTTTTATAACTCCTTTCTAATAATAATCAAGATTAGGATTAAAAGCAACCAAGTTTTCTTTTCGACCCAATAGATCTAGTTAAACTAGAGGTACCATTATTTGACGGGCGCTCCAGGGGTGCTGATCCCTCCTCGGGCGTAATCGACTCCCGAACCTAGATTTATGTTACAAAGAGCGAACCTTAGGTTTAGTGGGTCCCATGCCAAGCATCAGACTTCATTAGATTGATTAAAATAATTAGGTGGCTAATCACACCTTAAAAAAGATTAGTGGCGACTCCTTTCCAAACATCGTTTCGACAGGGTTCCCCGGACCCAATCGTTTCGATAGCTTGGCGACTCCGCTGGGGACTTAGAGAGTCAGGCCTCACTTAGTTTAACAAGATCTAGTGTCTTAATAAGAATTGGTTGCATTTTGTCCTTTTCTTTGATTGTGTTTATTGTTGCTTATTACTTGCTTTTATTGCTTAACTGTGTTTTTCGTGTTGTGATTGATTGGTGGTCAGCTGCTAGTTTCGGGTTAGGTTGGGGGGTTTTTGGTTTAGTATATCGGTAGTGGTAAAGGTTTGTATGTCCCTTCTACACCACATCACTTTTTGCATTGCATGCATCAGCTCGAACCCGAAGCTTAAATTTTATACCTTTAGGTTAGGGGCAGATTAGCTAACCTTCGTGGGGTCAATTAAGATCCCCGTATGGGTTATGTGAAATGCCTCCACTCAGATTGAACCCTTTTCAGTGAGCCCATAATGGGTGAGAATTGGGGGCCTTACTAGCCTAGAGTGGGTGACAGTAAGGACAATTTGGGAACCTTTAGAGTCTAACCGAAGCCATGCATATAGAAGTGAGAAAACCAGCCTGTTTAAAGCCAAACCCGTGAGAATAAGTATATAGGACACACAGAAGGGACGCTTCTAACCTTTATCTCTTTTACCATTTTCAAATGAGACTGTAAAGCGGATAATGACTCTATCCGCAGTAGGCAGACTCCCCGTCCCAAGGGCATTTTCATCCTTTGGATTTTTCGGGAAAATAAAAAGGTTTATTCAAGAATAAAAGGGGCGTGATTTTTCTTCTTTAGGATTTTCAGCGATATCTTTATGTTCAGTTACTAACGAGTTTTTGTTTCTTCCCTTTTGTTTTATCTTTTTGCACTTACATTTGTATAACCTATTTGTGTTGCAGGTTTCATCCCTACATATCATAATATCATTTTTGCAGTCTCAAGCACTCTATAATTGATCATGCATATCCATGTCATTCAATATAGGTTGCCATATCATATTGCATTATCATGGACATTTCCCCAATTTGTCAAGTCATCGTAATATTCATTTGCACATATGGCCATGCATCCATCTTGCATTATCACAATCATTTTTGAGTTGAGGCATCTTTGCACATAGTTTGTCTACCGAGATCATGTGTAAATACAACTTATCTAGTGTTTGTTATGCATTGTCACAGTTGTTTCGTCAGAAGTCTAGAAATATAGAGGAAGTATGGGCAGTCCACTGGAAGTCCGGGTGCAGTAGTTGGAGTTTGATCAGAGGGTGATGGAAATGACATAATCAAGCTGAAATGTAAGCAAGAAGAATTTGCTGAGGAGGTTGGCAAGCTAAGGGGGCACGTTCTAAAGTTGCTGATAAAGGGTGGAGATTTGGAAGGGCTCAGGAACTTCTTTCTTTGGAGAAACCGGCGAAGCAAATTCACTCTAGCTATGGGAAGTTAGAACATGCCAATGAAACCGCTATTAACTCAGACAAGGTAGGGAGCTTGGGCAAGATCGCAAAAGGGATGGACGAGTTGACCAAGCAAGTAGAAGAGCTCAAGTCTTACATGCCAAACATGGAATCTTTCGGTTGAAGGCAACCACCAAACAACTTTGTCCAACTGAGTGACCCACCTTTCTACCCTCCAGCTTGTCACTCACCAAACCCCGGTCAATGTAGGAACCCATCTGACTTTCATCAGCCTCGACCTTATCAGCCAAATGTCCGGCCAAACACTCCATTCCAATCATCCATCTATAGGCCAAAATCTCAACCAAAGTCCCAGCCAAGGTCTCAACCTCCAAGTCCAAAAAGGGAACCTGTTGAGCTTACGAATTTGATGCCAATCCCCTGCACTTATACTGAGCTGTTCCCTCAGCTTTTGCAACAAGGTCTGATTGCACTCCTACCTCACTCCAAACCAATGAGGCACCCACCACCAGCATGGTACAATGCCAACGCTTATTGTGCTTATCACTCGGGAACTTAAGGTCACTCTATTGAAAATTGCCCAAGGTTGATGGAAGAGGTGCAAAGGTTGATCAAAGAAGGGTAATTAGTCTTTAGAGCAGATGGAAATCGCGATTTCAATCAAACCTCATCATCTAGATTTGGGGAAACTTCAGGAAATACGCAGTGATCTCGTGTTGAGAGGATTTGAATTGCACATGCTCATACTGAGGATATCAAGAAGGGTTGTTTAAGTTTTAGCAATTTTTTGTATTCACTCTCGTATATAGTCAAGAAGTAGAGTATAATAGTACAATGTAATGGCTGTTGCTATCAATGAAAAGAGGAAGTTCTTTGAGCTTAGTTTGATCCTTCACTTGTTTGTACAAATTCACTCTTTCAAGGCATCATACATCCATTTTTTCCTCATGCATTCATTCATCATGCCATGGCATTCGTTCATGCATTCCATGAAGCCTTAGCATCATTTTTTTCAATAAGAGAGTAGTACGGCTTCTCAATATAAGGATTGTTGATGGTTCATGAAATTTGTTCCAGTTTTTGGAGGATTTATCGGAAAAGGGGCAATGGAAGGAGAGCAATTAATTGAGTACCAGCAGATGAAGAATGATGAAACATCAACTAGCGGAACTGAATGGAAAAACAACGCAAGAAGATCATCCAGTTTTAGAAGGGCAAGACATGATCATAGACATTATTGGTGTGGGGCAATCAGGAAGTGCTGAGCCCAACCAAATCAATCCCAATCAGTCAGATTCTCCGCTTGTTGTTCAAATCCCATTCGTGCCTAGACCGCCAACTGATACCTCATTCCTCCTCAATCAAACCAATTTCAGGACAAGAGAGGTTAGAAGTAGGAAAAAGCCAGAATCAAGGAAGGATGGAACCGGCATGCAGAGTGGCATGGAAGCACCATTAGTCAGCTCTAGAGGACAACAGTTTGATCACTCGGGGCCATATATCCCATACCCTCCTCTTTATCCTTATCCACCGCTTTCACCAACAAGCTCATATGTGAATCAAGATCCCTATCCATACGAGTCGGTTCCTCAACCAAGCTTTCAATCTCGTGAGTATCCTCGAGAATCAAAGAAAAGACCAGTATCATCACTGGGTTTAGAACCAACCATTCCAAGGGACCAACAAAGGGGTACATGTCTCATCCAGAGAAATTCAAGTTTGCCCAAATTCCCATGACTTATATGGAATTGCTTCATCAGCTCATCCAGCAAGGCCTTGTGGAACCAGTGTACGTGGAACCCATGCAACCTTCTTATCCCATGTGGTATGATCCCAAAGTGCAATGTGAGTACCATATGAATGTTCAAGGTCATTCGACAGAGAGTTGCACCAGTTTGAAGAAAAAAGTGCAGACAATGATCAAAACAGGGTTGTTTAGCTTCTAATCAATCAGAGCAAAGGCAAGATGGATGGTTATCTGAAGGAATGGGGCTACAGAGATTTAATAGATTAGGATCCCTGATGTTTCTGCCCGAGAACATTAGGATAGTTGTGTGGGCTTTTGTTTCACTTCATTGTTCTTGTAATAAAATACATGCATTTTGTGTTTCAAAACATTGTCGCCTCATTCATTATCATACATCATTTCATTTCTCCAAGCATTTGCAATTTCACAGAGGTTGATATTACAGACGGAGCTCACGACAAGCTAATTTACTTTGGATCTTTGCAATCTTAGAGATGGGTGCCAAATATGGGCATTTTCCTTACCTTTTTCATTTACCTCCAAACATGCATTTGGTAGATAGAAGAACTCTTTTGTAAATATTTGCATGAGCTTGTACTAAAAGATAATGATAATAAAGGGAGGATTTCTTCAGATAATCAATCATATGCTTTTGAAATGGATTGGTGTTTACCACTAAAACTAACTCAACCATGTTTGCGGAAGGGTCAATGGCCTTTATCTGGACTGTGAGCAAAGATTGATGAGTTTTAATCAAAAATTTTCAAAATCAGTTCTAGCTAAAACTATGATTTCGAACTGTGAGCAAAAGAAGGACGGTGATTTAATCAAAAGATGTTTCAAAATCAATTTTGGTCAAAACAATGTTTTCAAGACGACTGAATCCATGTTTTCAAAAGAGTTTTGAGGGGACAATATGATTGGTGTCAACACTACTCCCACACTTCGCATTCTTTCAATTTCGATTAAACCCATTCTCTTGGAACCCAACACCATAGTCTTGTTTTCTTCTGAAAAAGGGGCAATTTGGTCATACTATGAATGTTATCACAATGCCATGAGAGCAAAATGACCGAACTTCAATTTTCTCAATGTCCCTTAAATCGTCTGGGTTAATTTTCAATATCCCAAACCTTTCATTTCTTTCAACCAGAAGAAGCAGTGCATAACTCAAAGAGCGCAAATCAATTCACTCAGGTTCATCAATAGGAGGGTCATTTCAATAAGGGGTGGTACAACTTTCAGTCATGATTTCCCAATAATAAAAAAATAGTAAAAATGTAAAAATGAAAATGAAAAAGGACTTGGAATATCCGAAGGAGTCCAACAAAATGGTTTTCAAAAAGAGTCATGGTTTTCAAAAAAAGGATTTTGATAAAATTGATTTCCAAAAATGATTTCGAAACTCGTTTTCTCGAGGAATGCTCTTCAATGAAGATGTCCAATCTTGAAGTGATAAATGGCTTCCTTTCATATTCCCTTCACTTGTAGAAAAATATTCATTGTTGTTCCCCCATTGAGCCTAATTGATTTCTTTTCAAATAAACTGATTGAGCCAAAAACAACATTATTTTTATGGCTATATTACTATGTTTTTAGACCCATTTATGCTTAAATATATGCTATTTTATTAATATTTGTGTTTTTAGTCTTTAAGTGATGTGAAACTGATAAATTGTTATTTTTCACTATTTTTGGAGTTATTTTGATGACTTTTTACACAGATTTGAGCAAAGCAATTTTGAGCATAGATTTGGAGATTCGAAGTTCGTGTTTGAAGACCATTTGAAGACTTATTTGGAGATTTGAAGACTTTGAAGATTTATTTCAAGAGGAAGAATTGAAGATTGGAGCTTTAATTGAAAACAAGCCTTGGACAAGCCCTTAAGCTTTGGTATTTATGGATATTTTATATGGGAAGATATTCAGCCCATATGAATAATTAATTGGAATTAAAATCCCAATCAATGACTCCTAAATCCAAGGAAATATCAAAATCCCGTAGATTCCTGATTCTAGTCCTAACAAGATTAGGATTCAGGAGCAGTTTTGGTAGAAAATTCATAACTTTCTGCTCAGACCTCCGATTGAAGCCCATGAGTACTCGTTGAAAAGCTAACTCCGAGATCTACAACTTTCTTTGAAGTCCAAGACCCAGTTCTGCCGTTTTCAAGCCCGAGAATGCCGTTGAAGTTTCTGCACGAATTCAGCAAAATTTCAGGATCCTATTTTAACTTGGATTCTACTCTAGGATGACTTTTAATCTAACTTGGACTCCAAGTTAGACCCTAAACCGTCCTAGACTCCTTTCCAAGTTAGGATTGGAATTCCTAGGGTTATTTCCACTATAAATAGCCACCTCCTGTAACACAAATCACACACCAACTATTTTTCACATAAATAATTTCTTTTCTTCTAGTTTTTAGGGCTAGGGTGCGCCACCCTCTCTTTGCATAGAGAGGGGCGGCAACCCTAGGTTATTCAAGAGGAGATTTCGCCCCCCTTCAAGTTTTGTAAGTTTTCTTGAGCCTCTCATGGATTTTCCCAAATCCATGTGTAGCTAAATTCTTAATACTTCTAATCCTTTGGTGAATTCAATTGAGTGATATGGTGAGATTTCTATACTTATAATTTGGTATTTTATTTTTGATAGATAGCATGTTAAACTCTGTTTTATTCCATGACCTTGATTTTTATTGGTTTATGAGGCCGATAAATTGATAATTTGAGAGATCTATTGCTAAGTCAGGCAATACAGTTTACCCTCGAGTCTGATTGTTTGGTAGCGAATCGTTGACGACTAACCCCCGCTTCGATGAGTTTCTCATGCCAGTAATAGGGTTTTATCTGATTGTTGTATGGTTTTATTTATTAAGCATGTGTGAAAGAACTAATTAAATAGTTGATCTTAATGCTTTGTTGCTTGGTGAATCTTTAAGCCTTAACCGGTAATTGATTTGTTAAGTTAGCAATAGGGGTAATTTAAGCCTTAACCGGTAATCTTATCTAAATAGCATGTTAGGTTTTCCTAGACCAGTTATCATCAATGATTTAATATTGAATTCATCTTTTAAATCAAGGACCCATATTCAATTTGATTGTTTTCTACCATTGGAGAAGAAGTATGCTTTAATTATTGTTTTCTTTCTTAATTGCCATAGATCTAGATTTAATTTACTTTGCTTTATTTTCTAGTATAATTTTTTTCTGTTTAATTGCTTTCTTTCAACCTCTGCTTTCTGTGTTTTGTTTTGAGATATTTTAAGGATTATATTTTCGGATAAAGTCTACACCCTTCTCTGTGGGATCGACCCCTACTTGCCCTATCTACTATAGTTAGGATTTTGTGGGGAATTATTTTTATGATTATTGACGACCGATCATAAACCCTAATCAAGGATCACCCTCCACACTCGGGGGCAAAGGTGAAGAAGGATCATCCTCGAAAGAAGGGGTTCACATTTAATATTGAATGGGGCATCCCGATAGTGATTGAGTCCACTCCATCGAGTAGTTCAAATCAAAAGTCAAAAGATGCAAAAGAAAAAGAAAATAACGAAAATTGAAAAATTGAAGATGAATGATGAAGATTGAAAAATTGAATTAGGATGGAGCAAAGGACAATTGGTATGATAAGATCCTTCACGTGACAAAAAATGATCCTTGATTCAAACACCCTCAAACACATTTTTGAGCCTTTATATCCATTCTTTGGCAACCCAGAACCCTAGCCTACATTACGTGTCTAATAAAAGTCCATCTTTTATCAAGTGAAGACGTTCGAGAGGAGATTTTTCCTCAACAAAAATAACGGTCCTTTTTGCAAAATGTTTTGGGTCAAAACTTTTAAAAAAAGTTTTCGGGTAAACTTGGAGTTTTTCAAATGCACATAAAAAAATGAACGATAAAAAAGAAAAAAGAATGAAGAAAAGCTCTAGGGTGAAAACCCGAAAGGGCAGTCTAGAGCAAGAATGGGAAATCAAGGAGCCACTCACAGTTTCAACAAGGAAATGGAAAGATGACACCTCCATCATAGCAAGCAATGAGTTACTTTCAAGCATCTAACGCTTTAGCTCTGCCAAAAGAACCCAATTCGTTGAAGCCATGCCTCCCTTTGACAATTTTCAAATCTCAGATTTTTCATGGAGTATTGACTCAAATCATGTCTCAGGAAAAAGTTTTCGAAACAAGAAGTTTTATAATAAGATTGCATTCCATTTGTGAGGTCAAGATCAAAATTCGCTTTTCAAAATCAAATTGCATTCCATTTGTGAGTCCAAGATCAAAATTTGCTTGTCAAAGTTAAGATTGCACTCCATTTGTGAGACCAAGACCAAAAGCTCGCTTTTTCAAAAGGCATTTTAGTGGTGATCACCAGTTCTTTTCAAAAGCTCAAATTTCACAAAGTTTTCAATGGACATGAGGTTTGTTTGGGGCACATATTTCATAAGGATTACATAGGGGCAATATTTATGAATACATAACATGTTTCGAAGAGTTTCACTTACATGATTGATATCCGCATTTTAACTTTTGGTCAAATTTTGTTACAGAGTTGATAAGGGAATGGATACAGGGAGTAGTGGGATAAGCGAAAGAATCTTTCAAAGCATATTATTCAAGTCAGATCTGGGTCAAAAATGGAGACCTCAGCATGAACAGGAAAGCAAATTCAAGGACAAATCAAGAAGAACATAAATGAAGCAAAGTTAAGAAAGCAAAGATTCAAAGTAACAGTCAAGAAGTTTTCAATCACAACATCAGACCAGAGTTATTTTTCAAGTTGACCGCACATTGGTCCTTTTTCATCATCAATCAAGAAGTTTTCAGTTACAACATCAGATTCAGAGTTATTTTCCAAAGGTATTTTCTTCCAAAATCACTTCCATGTGATTCATATTCAATTCTCAAGATTTTCTATCGGTTCCATCCGAATGCTTTGACTTTTCCATAAGTCAAACTCGTTTCCATACGAGTCAATTAGCAACATAAGCTTTTCCACAAGCCAAACTCGTTTCCATAAGGATAAGTTAAGCCTTGGTTCCATCCAAGCCACATAGGCTTTTCCACAAGCCAAACTCATTTCCATACGGGTAAGTTAAACCTTGGTTCCATCCAAACCACATAGGCTTTTCCACAAGCCAAACTCGTTTCCATACGAGTCAGTTCAAGCCTTGGTTCCATCCAAGCCACATAGGTTTTTCCACAAGCCAAACTCGTTTCCATACGAGTCAGTTGAAGCCTTGGTTCCCTCCAAGCCACATAGGTTTTTCCACAAGCCAAACTCATTTCCATACGAGTCAGTTGAAGCCTTGGTTCTATCCAAGCCACGTAGGCTTGTCCACAAGCCAAACTCGTTTCCATACGAGTCAGTTGAAGCCTTAGTTCCATCCAAGCCATTAGACTTTTCCATAAGTCAAACTCATTTCCATGCGAGTCAGTTTAAACATTTGGGTCCATCCATACAGCGGAGGCTTTTCCATAAGCCAAGTTTAATGAGTCAAGCCTTACTTCCAAGTAAGCTCAAATCTGGTTAATTTCCATGTAAGTTAAAATCCTTGTTCAAGGTCTCTACTTTAAAGTTTGCATTTGTAAGTCCTCCAGGCAGTTCATATTTCCTTCAAGATTAATTTTATTATTGCTCTATGATTCAATTCCAATCATGATTACTGCTTTGTCAATTAGGATCATTGCTTGCCATTTAATTTCAGATCATATTCAGGATTGTTGTTTTCATCAGTTGGTTTCAGGATCCTATTCGAAGATCTCTTTGCTATAAATTTCTTTTTTGAAGGCTGCTTCGGGCTTTATTTTGGGACTTCTTTTCCAGTTTTCGTTTAACTTTCTCTGCTTGATAAAATGGGTGCCCACGTCTTTGCGCACTTTCTAACTTTCAGAAAGTATACAAGCTACTTTTTTGCACGCACTCTAATAGTTAGAAAGCATGCAAAGAGGGGCAGCTGTAGACACCCATTTTTGTCCTATATCCTTTATTTAAACAATTTGTTGCTTAATTGGCATTAGGTTCATCTAGGGGCATTTTGGTCATTTTTACACCTAGGGGGCATTTTGGTCATGTGCATGTTCAAGGGCATTTTGGTCATTTTAGGTTCACTTTTAATTTAAATTAGCAAATTCATTTTTAGTCATCTAAGTTGCATTTTGAAAAGCCCAAAAAAAAAATCTTAGCATGAGCACCTTTGGCATTTTTGCATATTTCAAGGCTTAGCCTTATTTAGTAGTTGCATTTTAATCTTTTATTTAAATCAATTTTATTTCTTGAGTTGCATAGGAAACATTATGGTCACTTACTAGTCCATAGCTAGCAATCCTCTATTTAATTAGCATGCTCTTTATTTAAGTTGCATTTGGTATATCCCATTTTTTTTAGAAGTTACATTTGCATATTCCATCTTGATTTCAATTAGCAATTTGGTTAATCCATATGCATTTTTAGGATTTAGCATTACATATATATGTTTGATTGCATTCAAAAAGTACAAAAAAATTGGAAATAAGAAAACCAAAAAAAAAAGAATTTGGAATTTCTCATTTGCCTTTCATTTTCCATGTTTAGATTGCATATCTTACAAAAAAATACATAAGGAGTTTAAAAGATTACAAAAAAGGAATTGAGAAATAATGTCGTTTGCTTTCTAAATGTTTTTTTCTTAGAGACTCGATATTGCCTTGCTCTCTTCTTTCCATGGCATCAGGATCGTGCTTCAAGTTTATCAAAAACTCAGCTAGGTAAAAAGGGTGAACCTGCAAGAAGTGAACCAGAGAGTTAGTTTCAATGGAGTGGACCATTTCCAGCATGCTATTGACATCACTCTACTAGGATCAAGCACATGTACAAGACATTTTCTCATGCTTTTAAAAACAATGTTAAAGGAATCAGCCTATGTCAGTAGCCAAATAACAAGCTCATTGATGCAGTAGGAAATTGCACAAATAAAAGCAAAGTTGTCAAAGTGGACTTGTGGGAGGTAAGGTGATTGCAATTTAAGGCAGTTAAAGCATAGCAATCTGTAAACAAGACAGAGTTCATTTGGCAT
Organism: Corchorus olitorius; assembly: GCA_001974825.2. NCBI lineage: Eukaryota > Viridiplantae > Streptophyta > Magnoliopsida > Malvales > Malvaceae > Corchorus > Corchorus olitorius. The sequence goes on from AWUE01021185.1 coordinate 115,245, forward strand.
CATCAAGCTTGAAGCATCAGCATTGAACATACAAATCAGGGGCATGCACAAGACAGTCACATCACAAGCATTGAACTTTAAAATGATTACCAATTGGCATCATGGATACGCATGAAATAAGAGAAAATACAGCAAGGCCTTGAAATTCTTCAGATACTAGAGAAGGAATTTTATCATCTACAGAGTCTGTGTGAAAGAAAATGTGACCATATAAGCTAAGAGGAAGCATTGCAGGCTATGGAGTATCTCCGTCTTGAAGAAGGTAAGAAGAGGGATACTGCCACTGAATTTGACCATCGAAGCTATGAATCTGTCCTTAGAAAGCGAAGAGAGGAACTTCTTGAGAGTGAAAATGATGTTATGTTCCTCAGCAGTAGATTTGAGTCAGATGCTATATCAAATGTTTTAAAAGAAGCAGAAGCACTGAATGTTAATCAATTTAGCTATGAGGATACTTATGCTGGTGTGACTTCTCAGCTATGTGACTTGGAATCTAGTGAAGACGAAGACTGGCGAACTAAAGACTATCTTCATCAAGTGGACACCTATGTAGAAGTTGCTATTCAGAGACAGAAGGAACAATTATCAATTGAGCTGAGCAAAATTGATGCACGAATGATGCGAAACGTTAATGGAATGCAGCAGTTGGAACTTAAGCTTGAGTCTGTGTCTGCACATGATTATCGATTAATAATGTTACCTTTAATGAACTCATACTTGAAGGAAGATTCCTCTCACCCACCCCTTTTGCCAGCTCGACATCCATTCCTTGGGTTTATCCTTCAAAACTTGGGACCTACACAAAAGGACAAGAAAAACTGTTAGACAAGGAGGAGAAGTGGGAATTGGTTAGCGAGAGAAGGGGAACCCTCCTATTCATTGAACCGAAAAAAAAAACTAGATTTTTAGGAAGGGGAGGGGGATAGAGATGAATACACACTAACCCTCACACTCTTCACGATCTCTTGGATTCTCCTTCATTCACACCCCCTTTCTCATTCATTCACAGACCCTCTCGAGACTCATTCTCATCATCTCACACCCTCTCACACAAGACAGACATACAACTCTCTCCATTTTTTTTAAGAGATTCTCCCATCTCTCAACCTCTCCATTTCTCTCAACCATAGAAACAAAAAAGGGTTTCTCTCGGGGACTCTTTTCACACTGATCAGAAGTCACCTTTCTCTCTTCCCATTTTCTCTCCCTCCTTAACCTTTCGTTTACACCCTCACATACGAGAGAGCTCTCTCAAATATCTCACCATACACACTAACCTTCACATTCATTCACCATCCCATCCAATACACAAGACATAAAAAAGGGGAATCAAATTGGGGAAAAGGGGATACCTTTGATAGTTCCAATCTAGTCCAGTGTCTTTCAAGCCTTCATTCTCCTTTGAATTTCAGGTCCCAGTAGAGTCTTGAGTTTGCATCCTCTGAGAGGGGTTTATTTCGAGTCTTCTTCATCAATTTTGGGGTTGGGGTCTTGGTAAGGTCGAAATCCTGGGAGTTTATGCCGGATCCGAGTCGATTCGAGGTCTTTTAGTTGTCGGTTTTGACTGCTGTGTTGAGATGGAAGTGTTTCGTTTTCGGGTTTTGGGTTTTGTAAGGAAAGTTGGTTGCTTCGAGTTTGTTTGAGGCCGAATCTAGCGATTGGCAGCGACAGAGAGATGAAATTGGAGAGGGTTTAGTGTGGGTGACCATTGAAGGCAAAGGAAACGTGGTTTCGTGAAGCTGAGGCTAGAAATAGCTTTTTGAGGTCAAAACGAAGTGAGGCAGAGCTGTTGGACATCATGTACGGTGGTTTCCATCTCAGACGGCGACGGTGCATCGTGAGGCGGTTTCAGATGATGAACAAGGCGGCGGCTAGGGTTCGTGAAGGCTAAGGGAAGAAGAAGAAATAACATAGGAAGAGGATGAAGAAGAAAACGCATAAGAAGGGAAGGCTGGGCTCTTTTCAATTTCATGCAATTAAGTCCTATAGGTTCTTGTTTAAATCACATAAAACCTAGAATTTGCTTCCGTTTTCAACTTGGTCCCTGATTAGGGTAGTATTTATTTATTGATTCAATTTCACCCCTGATTTAAGATTTTACTTTTGATTTATGCGTCCTAGTCCCTGATTTAAGATTCATTTCTTGATTAAATGCAATTTGACCCCTGCTTTATTCAATTTCACCCATGATTTTAGAAATTATGCTAGAATTTTGCAATTGAGTGCTTGATTTACATTATTGGTATTTAATTAGTGTTTTTTGGTTCTTGAATTTTACTAATTAAGTATGGGAATTGGGATTTAGGCTAAAAGTTTGAGTTTTTAGTGAAAATTGTGTTTATTTAATGGCAAATTGATTTTGAGATCTTGATAATCAAATTAAGAGAAATTCAAATGGATTTTACAATTTCCAATTAAGTTGATTTGGATTTGAAAATTGGGGTTTTGATTTAAAGCTCTAGTTATTTTTCTTAAATCGAAGGTGACCCAAAGATGACATGTTAGACACTTTGGGTCATTTTTGATATCAGGAAGAAAATAAAGCTTGGAGTAAAAAAACCCAATTTTCCAAATTTGAAAATAACTTGAAAGAAATTGATAAATCCTTTTGAACGCTTTTCAATATAGGAATTAAGATCTCAAATCCAAAGAATTGATTTCTTAAACTAGATCCCATTGTAGCCTAAGCACATCCTATGATCCATACTTTTTTAGTTTGGATTCTATTTGTTCATGTTTTTGTCCTTGTTTTTTTGAATTCGCACTTTGATTTACTTTGGGCCATCATGGCATTTTTTGGGTAATAACTTGTTTGCTTCCTGAATATTACTGATCGTTTTCTTTAGAGTGCAGACTAGTCCCTAATATGCTCGGTCCGGGCCATTGGATTTTATTTCTCTTTATTGTAAATTTGTTAATTGGCCCAGTTTGGCCTTGGTTTGTAATAATTTAGTAAAGTAGAGCTTAATTGCATGCATATCATATTTACTAGTCATAAACTATATCTGTTTGCATATCATACCACCTAAATTCAGTTAATGACTGTAACCCTTCCGAAGAAGGGACATTTAGTGTGTGATCGAGTTTTCGGGGCCACTGAATGTCTCCGAGGATGAGATGACTCTTCTCGGGATGCACCGGGGCTCCGAGCATATATCCCGGGAAGTGCTTTCAAAAACCCGGGTTACGCGAGTTAGCTTTAATAATTGGACTTTGCATTCATCATTTGCATACATGCATTAATCTAGAAATGGAAAAGGACAAAATCCAAAAAGAGGTGAAAAAATCAGAAAATTAAAAGTGGCAATAAAAGGTGTTTTCCAAAAAAAAGGGTTTTCCTCAAATCATGTTCTCTTATCCAATTTTCAAAATTAAGAAATGGGTAATTTAAGAGTTTTCAAGGTAAGCATCTTCCAAAAGAATGTTTTTAACTGATTGAGCAAAAAACAACCCTATTTTTATGGCTATTTTTACTATGTTTTTGGATCTATTTATGCTTAAATATATGTTATTTTGACAACATTTGTGTTTTAAGTCCTTAAGTGATGTGAAAATGGGAAATTGTTATTTTTCACTACTTTTGGAGCTATTTTGATGACTTTTTACACAGATTTGAGCAAAACAATTTTGAGTATAGATTTGGAGATTCAAAGTTCGTGTTTGAGCACCAATTGAAGATAAATTGGAGACTTGAAGATTTTTGAAGAATTATTTCAAGAGCAAGAATTGAAGATTGGAGCCTTAATTGAAGACAAGCCATGGATTAGGATTCAGTGCAGTTTTGGTAGAAAAATCATAACTTTCTTCTCAGACCTCTGTTTGAAGCCCATGAGTACTCGTTGGAAAGCTGACTCCGAGATCTACAACTCTCCTTTGAAGTCCAAGACCCAGTTCTGCCATCTTCAAGCCCGAAAATGCCGTTGAAGTTTCTGCACGAAGTCAGGATTTTTTTCAGGATCCTATTTTAACTTGGATTCTACTCTAGGAAGACTTTTAATCCAACTTGGAGTCTAAGTTAGACCCAAAACCGACTTAGACCTCTTTCCAAGTTAGGATTGGAATTCCTAGGGTTATTTCCACTATAAATAGCCACCTTAGGTCTAGGTTTTTAGTACATGTAGATTTAGAAATTGTATTTGGTAGAATTATTGAAGATTTGGAGGACAAAAAGCCCTTGTGCCGCGGCGCCCCTCTTCTTCCATCCATAAGATAAGTTTTTCTTCTTATTTTTTGGATCACTCAATTCATGAGTGAGTAATCCTTTTCTTTTCTCCAATGTAGAATTTAATTGATCTCTTGACTTATATAATGGTGACATTTTGTGCTTATATATGATAATTGTTAGAGTATTTCTTTGATCTTTATTTTAATTCTACGTTGCTTGTTTTGATGGATTGAGCCGGTGCTTTCTTGATAAATTAAGTTAACATTAGCTAGATCAAGTCGCAGATTGACGTCCAGGCTTGGTTGTTTGTAGCAATTGGTTGAGAGCGGAAGCTCCTTCCAAGGGAGATAAGGAACTTTGAGTGAGAAATTACTCTTTGTGCTTGTATAAATTACTAATTCTTAATGCTTTGATTCCTAGCAAATCTTTAAGGCTTGACGGCTAATTGATTAGTTAGGAGGAAAAATGGGTAATCTAAGCTTTGACGAGTAATCTTATCTGATTAAGTTAATTTAGGATTTAATTCCAACAAGCTATTCTATGATTTCATAATTATTAGATATCAATGATCCATGTTATAATTGTCAAGAAGGATATTAATTCTATGTTGGAGGTTTTTATTGTTTTCTTGATTATTTACTGCTTTCTAATCAATTGCTTTCTTTAATTTTCTTGATTGCTTTCTTAGTTAACTTTAATTGTTAGTTAGATTAGATTTAATTTCACTATAAAAAGTCTCTTTAATTTTTTTACCTGTTTTAAGAAAAAGATAAATAACATTTCTCTCTGTGGGTTCAACCCCTACTTACCCTATTTGCTTTAGTTGGGATTTTGTTGGGATTTTGTTGGGATTTTATTTTTATGATTTGCGGACAACCGATCATAAATTTTGGCGCCGTTGCCGGGGAGATTGTAAATTATTTTTTTTCTTTCTTTTTCTATTTAATTTGCACTTGATCTTCTTTTATTTTGTAGGAAAAATTCAATGGAGCAACCACGTTCGTTAAGAGAGCTGAATTTCAACTATGAATTACCACCACTCTGCATTGACTATCCAGTCATGGATTTGTCGTACAAGCTGAATCCTGGAGTGATCCGCATGCTGCCAATTTTTCAAGGAGAGTCTCACTCATGAGCACTTACAAAATTTCTTTTTATGGTGTGCTGCAATCACTGGGATGCCTGAAGAACAAGCGAAACTTCGAACTTTTCCCTTAACTTTGGAAGGAAAAGCAAGAAGTTGGTTCTTGACTCTGCCATCAAAATCCATAACTTGTTGGAAGGAGATGGAGACAGTGTTCCTGAGCAAATACTTTCTAGAAGCCAAGCGAGCTGATGTACGAAGAAGAATCACAACCTGTCAACAACTAGCGAAAGAAAAGTGGCATCAATACTGGGAAAGATATAACGAGATCTGCGCAAGTTGCCCTTACCACAACCTAAGTGAAGCAATGCTGATTTAGAACTTCTATGATGGACTTCTCTATGTAGATCAAACCTATGTTGATGCTGCTAGTGGAGGAAGCCTAACGCTCAAAACCCCTGAAGAAGTAAGGAAACTACTCAACACTATGACATAAAACATCCATGAATTCAGCACATTTGGGAGTTCAACAAGAGAGCATGAACCAGAATTTCTCCAAGGGATTAATGATCGTTTTAACCAAGTTAATTCGGCCATTGCTTCTTTAGTAAATCAACAAGATACCGTCACCAACCTGCTTGCACAACTCCTGAAGATGCAAGTAGAGCATCAACATTCACCTCAATTCATTCAAGCACCTTCTGAATTCGCACAAGGATACGAAGTTAATTCAATTGAAGGAGCTCAACAGAGGCAAGCACAAGAGATGTAATTACCGGATATTCCACTCCCACCTGCGATTTCACTGCCTCCAGCACCTGCTTTCTCTGCCGAATCACAATCAGTTGTTGTATCCAATATTCAAGAGTCCAAAGAAGAGGAGATTCCAGCCAAACCCAAGAAGGAGCAACCAAACTCATTGTCAAGAGCTTCTCGACCTAAATCAAGATTTGAAGGGATGAAGGAGATGTAAGCCATCTATGGTCCACCACCGTTTCCTCAATGTTTTGCACAACAACTCAATTCACATCGAAATTTAGAGGTAAATAATCTTTTACTTGCTGAAGTTGCAAGAGTGCCCAGATACGCTTCTTCTCTTAAAGATCTATGCACTGCTAAGATTAAATTTTCTGAAAAATATGCCTGCATGAATGAGAATATATCTGCTGCTTATTAGAGAAAATTGCATCATAAAAGCAAAGATTTAGGATCTTTTTCTATTCCTTGTAAAATTGGAAAAGAAAAGATAGAAAGAGCTATGTGTGAATTTGGATCTTCAATTAATATTATGCCTTTTTCTATCTACTCTCAATTGAAAATAGAACATATGACTAAAACTGATCTTACTATGCAATTTGCTGATAGAACTAACATTAAACTTGAAGGTTTAGTTGAGAATGTTTTAGAGCAGATAGGAGACTTTGTTTTTCTTGCAGATTTCTATGTCCTGAAGATGAGTGAAGATGATCTTCATTTACCTCACTTGCCGTTGCTGCTAGGAAGACCCTTCCTTTCAACAGCCAGAACAAATTTTGACATGAAAGATGGAAAACTCAGCATGGAATTTGATGGTGAAATTATTAAATTTGATATAAATGAAGCCATGCAAACTCCTGCTGAGATCCATTCTGTTTATGCAATTGATGCAATTGAAGTTTGCTCTGAACAAGTTCAATCACTTCAATGTCAAGATGAGCTTGAACTAGTTCTTGCAAAAAGCCTGGATGAAGAGGAAATCAAGGAAACAGAAATCCTGACGCCAGAAGAAGTAGCTGCAACCATCAGAGAACTGGAAACATCACTTGCTGTTGAAGAAAAAGCATCAGTTTCCTACATCAATTTGGAGCCAACGCCAACACCCCTGCCATCCATCATTCAACCACCTGAAGTCAAGCTGAAACAACTACCTGAAGGCCTGAAATATGTCTTCCTTGGAGACAAAGAGACTCTACCTGTTGTTATTTCAAGTAAATTGAATAAATTACAAGAAGAACAACTCATCAGAAATTTGAAGGAGTACAAGGAAGCAATTGGATGGATTGTAGCTGATATCAAGGGAAGTCCTACTCTATGCATGCATAGGATTCCACTTGAAGATGATGCAGTACCTGTTCGACAGCCACAAAGAAGACTCAATCCAAACCTTGCTGAACTTGTCAAAGAAGAAGTTCTTAAATTACTTGGAGCTGGTCTGATTTACGCTATATCAGATAGTAAATGAGTCAGCCCTGTCCAAGTAGTTCCCAAGAAGTCTGGATTCACCGTCGTAGAAAACAAAGATGGAGAGCTAGTTCCTCAAAGACTGCAGTATGGATGGAGAGTATGCATCGACTACAGAAAGCTGAATTCTGCTACAAGGAAGGACCACTTTCCATTACCATTCTGATCGGTCGTCAGCAAATCATAAAAATAAAAATCCCAACAATTACTAACTAAAGATAGCTAGGGCAAGTAGGGGTCGATCCCATAGAGAGAAAGGTTATTATTCTTTTTCTTAAAACAAAACAAATAAAATAAAGAAGATTTTTTAGAGTAAAATTAAGTTAAACTAATCTAGCAATTAAAATTATCTAAGAAAACAATCAAGAAAATTAAAGAAAACAATTAATCAGACACCAGAAGATGAGTTGAGAAAATAATTAAAAGAAACCTCCAATATAGAATTAATATCCCTCTTGACAACAATACCATAGATCATTGACATCTAAAGATTATGAAAACAATGGATAGCTTGCTTGGAATTTAATCCTAAATTACCTTAATTAGATAAAGCTCTTGATCCAGTGTGAATTATCCCTTTTATTCTTTAAATAATTACCTCTTGATCCAGTGTGATAATTACTCAAGAATAAAGCATTAAGATCTAGTAATTTACAAGCACAATGGGCAATTAAAAATTGGTCAAAGATTCTTAAATCCCTTGGAAGGAAGATCTTTAGCTTCCAATTGCTACCAAACAATTAAATCCGAAGATCCTTCAAGATTTAATTTAGCTAATGCTACTTAATTTATCAAGAAAGTGCTAGCTTCAATATATTAAAACAAGCAACATAGAATTCATATAGAGATATTAAGAAATACCCTATTAATTTTCATATAAAAGCACAAAATCTCACCATGATATAAGTCAAAAGATCAATTAAATTCTACATTGGAGAAAATAAAAGGATTACTCACTCATGAATTGAGTGAGCATCCAAAGAAAAGAAGAAAAAACTTATCTAAGGATGGGAAGAAGAGGGGGGGCGACGGCTCCTAGGGCAAACTCCTCCAAATCTTCAACAATTCTTCTAAATAAAATCTCTAGATCTACATACATCAAAAACCTAGACCTAATGTGGCTATTTATAGTGGAAATATCCCTAGAAAATCCAATCCTAACTTGCAAAGGGGTCTAAGTCAGTTTTGGGTCTAACTTAGAGTCTAAGTTAGATTAAAAATCTTCCTAGAGTAGAATCCAAGTCAAAATAGGATCCTGAAATTTCGCTGAATTCGTGCAGGGACTTCGACGTCATGTTTGGGCTTGAAGATGGCAGAACTGGGTCTTGGATTTCAAAGGAAAGTTGTAGATCTCGGAGTTAGCTTTCCAACAAGTACTCACAAGCCTAAAAAGGAGGTCTGAGCAGAAAGTTATGATTTTTCTACCAAGACAGCGCTGAATCCTAATCCTGTTAGGACTAGAATCGGGAATCTACGAGATTTTGGATATTTCCTTGAATATAGGAGTCATTAATTGGGATTTTAATTCCAATTAATGATTTATATGGGCTGAGTATTTTCCCATATTAAATATCCAAAATTCCTTAGCTTCTGGGCTTCTTCATGGCTTGTCTTCAATCGTTCGCAATTAAAGCTCCATTCTTCAATTCTTGCTTTTGAAATTATTCTTCAATGGTCTTCAAATCTTCAAATTGTCTTCAATAAATCTTCAAACACGAACTTCGAATCTTCAAATCTATACTCAAAATTACTTTGCTCATATCTGTGTAAAAAGTCATAAAAATAGCTCCCAAAGTAGTGAAAATTATCAAATTATCAATTTCACATCTCATAAAGAGTCAAATCACAAATATTAACAAAATAACATATATTTAAGCATAAATTGATCCAAAAACATAATAAAATAGCCATAAAAATAGGGTTGTTTTTGGCTCGATCATATTTTCCCCCACACTTGAACTTTGCTAGTCCCTTAGCAAATCAATGTGTAAGTTAATCAAAAACCAATTTTTCAAGAAATCAATTTGATTTCATACATACATCAAAGAATCAATTTAATCATGAAATCAAAATAACAAAGAATAATAGGAATACTTAATCCAAAGATCAAGAACCAACATGCATTATCATTTTTAAGTAGTCATAATCAAAGTAGTTTAAATCACTTACCATTCTTCACTTTCTATAACTACTTCTTTCTATAAGCTCATGTTTTCCTCTCTTTCTCCATTATTCAAAAAATTGCAATGTCATAAATATAAATCAAGGGTCATTGTGGGTTAAAATAGATTTTCAAGGGTAATTGTTTTTAGAAAATTGAGGTTACCAACCTCGAAGTGTTCATGATTTGGGGTTACTAACTCCCATTTTTGAGGCTACTAGCACTCTAGAAGGACTCCTTCTTTTATTTTTTCAGAGGGACAATATTTTTGTAATTCCATGCCTCTTATCCTCTTTCCAAGGGTTACTAACTCCTTTTGTTAAAGAAAAGAGTGACAACAATGGCTTGAATTTTTTTTTTACAGAAATACCTCTTCTCCTCTATCATGAAAACACTACTTTTTATGAAAACAATTTTTTTAATTACCCTTTTTATAAGTAGTCCCCCACACTTATTCTTGACATATATCCATGGCATACTTTCTCAATCATAATTTCAATCAAGATTGAACAAAAGTTCTAGAAATAGATAATCATAGAAGCAACTAATAAATAAGATCATATTACAAACTTCAATTATACCTAATTCTAAGAAATCAAACAAATGCTATAACTCAATCAATAAATCAAACATTATTAAAATTCTCAGCATTCATCAATCATAATTAAATCAATTAATCAAAATATGCATGGAAATTTCAAAAAGTTTGAAAAATTCGAAATTTTATCATCAAAAATCAATTTTCGAAAATTTTGTCAAAAATTGGGGAAAATAAGATTAATCCAAAAACAATCAAATTCTATCCTAGGTTCTCATGCAAACAAGGACTATCATATGACTCAATTATTCAAGTAAAAACCCACATTGTCCTCAATGTAAAGTAATCAAACAAAGCATGCAATATCATCTTACCAAAAATAAAAAGTTAGGGCTCAAGAAAACATACCTGGGCGTCCTTGATGAAGATAATTACTCAATCATGAAAGACGGTAGAACATTAAAGTGATAGGAAAATAAAACTAGATAGTTTATTAATAAAACTTGAAAATTAAAGACATAAGATAAAGGAAATTGAAAATTAAAGCATAAATTAAATAACTAATCCTAAGATGCATAAAAATAAATCTTAAATCTAAAAACTTAAAACTAAACCTAAATTGTTTTATGAATAGCCTTCTCCAATAAATTGAAGAGGTCATCCAAATTCCCAATTATGTTATTAAAATCATCTCTTAAGCTAGTAATTTGATCACTAATTTGATTGCACCGAACAAGGAAAGGGTGAAGCTCTTCCTTTTCTTGATTAACCTCCTCTTCCTCTTCCTTATTCTCATCACTAGAAGCATCACTTGAAATATCAATTACCACAGTAGCAATTTTCTCTTGAACTTCTTGCAAAGGAGCCTTTGGTTCAATAGGGGGTGATAATCGATCTTCTTCCTCTTCAAGGGTAAAAATAGAAGCAACTTGTTGAACCTTTGGTTGATTAGAAGATGAAGCAAAGTTGGGATCATGAAACCTTTGAGGGAAAAGAGCACAACTTATAGGGCCTATAAGGTTTGACTCGATACCCTCCAAACCTTGGCATAGGATTTGGCTTGCTCCATTGTTCAACTTGAGGTCTTACCCTTCCATTAAAATTTCTTGGCCCATGAGGATAAGGAAATCGATTTCCATAGGGATGGAATCGATTCTTGAACTCTTGTATAGCTCTCTCCTTGGATCTCATAACAGGATCATGGGACTTGTTAACCTTATTCAAAAGAAATTGATAAATCATCCTTGCTTTGAAACCTGGCTTAGTAGCAATTTCTTCCTTGGGTAGTGATGCTATCATGCTCAAAAGCTCATGACAATCTTGACGAAGAAAGCTTCCTTGAAAATTTTCACCAAATTGGGAGGCTCCAATTTGATAAAATTGTCTCCTAAAATTCTTGAATTGAACCTAAAAATCCATGGAAGTAAGCATCATCGACATCTTCAAGTGTTGGGGAAGAACTTATCGAAATACCTTGCTTGCCTTCTTGTCGACACTTGCTTCTTCTTAAGTCGATAATTGCTTCCTCTTAAGTCGACTATTTTTTCCTCTTTAAGTCGACAATCCCTTTGTCGATTTTGTTTGCTCCCTCTTGTCGACAACTAGAAGCGTAGTAGTAGTCGACTTTGATCCTTATCGACTTGCTTCTTAGGTCGACAATTTTACTTCGCAAGTTGACAATGTTGCTATCTTCTTATCGACTTGATCTCTTCTAGCTAGTCGACAAATTAGCTCCTTAATGTCGACTTTGCTACTCCTTATTAACCTTGCTTCAAATTTTTAACTATTGCTTCTTATTTTGATGAATAAAGGAGAGGTAGAGGTGCCTTTAAATAGTGATCAAATCCTATGCTTAAAAGGTTTTAGTTAGAGTAAAAAGTTAGAAACATACCTTGATAAGGAATCCTTTACCTTGTAGGAGGAGGTAATCTTTCTCCTTGTGCAATTGGACTTGTAATCCTAGCTAAAATAGGATTCAAAATTGCAATGAAATAAAAGGAAAGATAGCGTCTGGCCTTGGCTTTGCGGGCTGTTGGGCACAGCCTATCGTGCTTAGGTAGCAGCAAGATGCCTTGCTCGCCTGCCATCACGCAGCGGCAGCAGCAGGCTTGCTCCGCAGAGGCAGCAGCTGCTTGCTGCGGTGTAGCGGCCTGGGGCGCTGCTTGAGCAGCCCGTCTGGTGTGGCTGGAGTGCTGGGGTAGCCTCGCGCAACTACTTTGCTTGCTTGCTTGCTTGCAACGGGTCGCCAAGCAAAAGCACCATGAAGCCACATGGCCAACTTGAAGATGAATTTTTCAATGAAGAAAAATTAAAAAATTCCTATCAAGTAAAATCAAAGAAAAATTAGTGTATAAATTAAAAATAATAATAAAAATAATAAAATTAAAATTAATTAAAATTGGGTTGCCTCCCAACAAGTGCTTGTTTAAAGTCATTAGCTCGACTCCTTTTCTTTTTCTTTGTAGCTTAACTTGGAAGATAGATGGGATCTTCCAATTTAATTTCTTCAATCATCATTGTTGGCAATGCTTCAAAATAAGGTTTGAGCCTTTGTCAGTTGACCTTGTGCTGCTTCTGGTTACCTGGATCCTCGATAATCACTGATCCATTAGGATACACTTGAATTACTTCAAATGGTCCATACCATCTCGATCGGAGCTTCCCAGGATTTTCCTTCAATCGATTATTAAGGAGTAAAACCTTTTGTCCTTCATAAAACGATCTTCGCAAAATTCCTTTGTCATGGATGACTTTGGTCTTCTCCTTATAGATCCTTGAATTCTCATATGCTTCATTCCTTATTTCTTCAAGCTCTTGTAACTGCAGCATCCTTCGATAATTCTAGCTTTGTCAAAGTTGAGATTGCATTGCTTTATTGCCCACCATGCTTTATGCTCTAATTCCACAGGTAAATGGCATGGCTTACCAAACACAATTCGGTATGGGGACATACCAAGAGGTGTCTTATAAGCTGTACGATAGGCCCATAAAGCGTCTCCTAGTCTCATGCTCCAATCTCTTCTTTGAACATTGACGGTCTTCTCCAAAATCAACTTCACTTGACGATTTGATACTTCAGCTTGACCACTGGTTTAAGGATGATATGAAGTAGATACCCTATGTCGAACTCCATATTTTTCAACCAATGCTTGCACAATCTTGTTGCAAAAGTGAGTACCGCGATCACTTATGAGGGCTCTTGGAATGCCAAATCTATGAAGAATATTATTCCTCATAAATTTGACTACTGTCTTCGCATCATTCTTCTCGGTAGCTATGGCTCCAACCCATTTAGAAACATAATCCACAGTTAAGAGTATATAATACTTCTTATCTGATGGAGGAAAAGGTCCCATGAAATCAATTCCCCATACATCGAAGACTTCAGCAACGAATATAGGGTTTTGAGTCATTTGATTCCTTTTCGATATGTTCCCAGTTCTCTGACAACGTGGACAGGTCTTGCAAAACTCATAAGAGTCTTTAAAGATTGAAGGCCAATAAAACCCGCAATCTAAGACCTTTCTCGCAGTCTTCTGGTGTCCAAAGTGGCCTCCACATTCATTGTTATGGCAGAACTTTAGAACTGATTGAATCTCGTTATCCGTAATGCATCTTCTCATGACTTGATCAGAACTGTGCCTCCATAAATATATATCATCCCAAAGATAATACCTGGCATCACTGATGAGCTTCAATTTCTTTCCTTTGCTAAGATCAGAGGGTAAACGACGAGCAGCTAAGAAATTGACTATATCAGCATACCAGTGTGCATGAGAAACGACAAAGATTTCTTCAAAGGGTAGTGCTTCGTTGATTGCAGTTTCTTCCTCCTTGCTTTCGATTCCGCTTAGATGATAAGCTATGACGTTCTCTACTCGCTTCATATCCTTAATTTCGATATCAAATTCTTGAAATAACAAAAGCCATCGCATAAGCCTAGCTTTTGCTTCTTTCTTTGACATTAGATATCTCAATGCAGCATGGTCGGAGTAGATTATCACCTTAGATCCCAAGATATATGGTCGAAACTTCTACAACGCGAAGACAACACCTAACATCTCTTTTTCGATGGTGGTGTAGTTCTTCTGGGCAGCATCTAGAGTTCTTGAAGCGTAGTAGATAACATGAGGCACTTTATCTACTCTTTGACCTAAAACAGCTCCAATGGCGACATCACTTGCATCACACATGATCTCGAACGGTAGTTTCCAATCCGGTGGCTTCACAGTTGGAGTGGTGGTGAGGGCAGTCTTCAATTTGTCAAATGCTTCCTTGTAGTCATTTCCTAACTTGAACTCTACATCCTTCTAAAGTAATCTACACATCGGTGTTGAAATCTTCGAGAAGTCTTTAATGAATCTTCGATAGAAACCGGCATGGCCCAAGAATGAATGGATATCCTTGACACACGTCGGATATGGCAGGTTCTGAACAACGTCAACCTTGGCTTTGTCGACTTGCATCCCTTGTTTAGATACCACATAGCCTAGAACAATGCCTTGTTCTGCCATGAAGTGGCATTTTTCAACATTTAATACCAATTTGGTTTCAACACATCTTTTCAAGATTAATTCCAAGTTATGCAGGCACTGATTGAAGTTATCTCCATAGACGGTGAAATCGTCCATAAAGACTTCCATCTTATCTCCCACATAATCTTGAAAGATGCTCATCATACACCTTTGAAAAGTCGCAGGTGCATTGCATAAACGAAAAGGCATTCTTCTATAAGCATACGTGCCAAAGGGGAAAGTAAAGGTGGTCTTCTCTTGGTCTTTAAGGGCTATTGGAATCTGGAAGTATCCTGAATATCCATCCAGAAAACAATAGTAGGCCTTGCATGCTAATCTCTCCAACATCTGGTCAATGAATGGTAGTGGAAAGTGTTCCTTCCTTGTTGCAGAGTTTAATTTTATGTAGTCGATGCATACTCTCCATCCATTCTGCAGTCTTTGAGGAACCAGCTCTCCTTCCTTGTTTTCTACGACGGTGAATCCGGACTACTTTGGAACTACTTGGACAGGACTGACCCATTTACTATCTGATATGGCGTAAATGAGACCAGCTCCAAGTAATTTGAGAACTTCTTCCTTGACGACTTCAGCGAGATTTGGGTTCAATCGTCTTTGTGGCTGTCGAACGGGTACTGCATCATCTTCAAGTCGAATTCTATGCATGCACACAGTAGGACTTATCCCTTTGATGTCAGCTACAGTCCATCCAATGGCTTCCTTGTATTCCTTAAAAACTCTGATTAGTTGTTCTTCTTGTAAATTATTTTATTTACGTGAAATAACAACGGGCAGAGTTTCTCTTTCTCCAAGGAAGACATGCTTAAGTCCTTCAGGGAGTGGCTACAGCTTGACTTCGGACGGCTGGATGATGGATGGCAAAGGCGTCAGTGTTGGCTCCAGGTTGATATAGGACACTGACTCTTTTTCTCCAAGAATGCGCAATGACTTCTGATCCTTGATGGTTTCTGCTACCTCTTCTGACGTCTGGACTTCTGCTTCCTTGATTTGTTCTTCATCTAGGCTCCTTGTAAGTACCAATTCAAGTTCATCTTCATGGTGGAGTGATTGAACTTGTTCAGAACAAACTTCAATGGCACCGATGGCACAGATAGAATGAATCTCAGCAGGAGATTTCATGGCTTCATAAATATTGAATTCAATGAGTTTCCCATCAAATTCCATGCTGAGTTTTCCATCTTGGACTTCATATTTTGTTCTGGCTGTGGCAAAAAATGGTCTTCCTAGCAGCAACGGCAAATGAGGTAGATGAAGGTCATCTTCACTTATCTTCAGGACATAGAAAACGATCTTCAACTAAACCCTCAGGTTTAATGTTAGTTCTATTAGCAAATTGTATAGTCAGATCAGTTTTAGTCACAGGTTCAATTTTCAATTGTGAATAGACAGAATAAGGCATGATGTTAATTGAAGATCCAAATTCAGACATGGCCTTTTCTATCTAATTCTTTCCTATTTTACAAGGAATAGAAAACGATCCTAAGTCATGGCTTTTATGATGCAGTTTTCTTTGATATGCAGCAGATACATTCTCATTCATGCAAGCATATTTTTCAGAAAGCTTACTCTTAGTCATGCATAATTCTTTGAGAAAATTCGCGTACCTGGGTCTTCTGACAACTTTATCAAGCAATGGAATATTTACCACTATATTCCGTAGTGAATTGAGTTGAATTGCAAACCTTTGAGGGAATGATATTGGATCATACTTCTCTCGCATCTTTTCCATCCATTCTTCTTCGGCTTGAATTTGAGCAGCGGTTGCTGGTGAAGTGCGCTGACCCCTCTTGTTTTTGGTCGAAAACTCCTCTCTCTTTGGCAATTGAATGTTGGGCACGACATCTGGTGGTGGTGCAGCAGGGAAAACAGGTGCTGGAGGTGATATTGGAGGTGGAAGTGGAACATCAGGTGACTCCGTCTTTAGCGCATTCCACTATTGAGCTCCTTCGATTGAATTGATTGCATAACCTTGTTGGGTCGAATTCAATGGTGATTGCTGAACTTGAGGTTGATTCACCATTTGATTCGAGATCATTTGCTGGACTAGATTGGTCAAATAAGAGATGGCCGTATTAACTTTGTCAAAACGATCATTAATTCCTTGAAGAAATTCTAGTTCAGGTTCAATCGTCGAACTCTTTAGTGTGCTGAATTGATAGATATTGTCCGCCATCTTGTTTAATAGCTTCCTTACCTCTTCAGGAGTTTTGAATCTCAAACCGCCTCCACTGGTGGCATCAATATTGGTTTTATCTGATTGAGATAACCCATCATAGAAGTTTTGGATTAAAAATCCTTCACTTAAGACATGATATGGGCAACTCTCACATAGTTTGTTGTACCTTTCCCAATATTGATACTACTTTGCGTCTTGTGATTGGCAGCTAGCAGAGATCTTCTTTCTGACTTCGGAAAATATCGAGTTTGGAAAATATCTTTCCAAGAATGCTTCTTGTAGTCCATTCCATGAGGTGATAGATTTCGGTGGTAGATCCCAGAACCATTCTCTTGCTTTTCCTTCCAAGGTGGATGCAAAAGTTCGCAGCTTCACTTGTTCTTCAGGCATTCTAGTGATCAAGGCACACTTGGTGTAGAAGGCTCGCAGATTCTCATGTGGATTTTCATTCTCTTCTCCATGGAAAACTGGTAGCAAACGGACCACTTTTGGCCTCAATTGGTAGGACATATCCATATCAGGATAATCAATGCAGAGGGGTTTCATCTTGCGTGCGAAATTCAACTCCCCTAGGGAACGTGTCTGCTCCATCGGATTTCCTACAAAACAAAGATGATCAAGTGCAAATTAAATAGAAAAAGAAAAGAAAAAGAAAAAGAAAATAATAAACAATCTCCTCAGCAACGGCGCCAAAATTTATGATCGGTCGTCAGCAAATCATAAAAATAAAAATCCCAACAATTACTAACTAAAGATAGCTAGGGCAAGTAGGGGTCGATCCCACAGAGAGAAACATTATTATTCTTTTTCTTAAAACAAAACAAATAAAAAAAAAGAAGATTTTTGAGAGTAATATTAAGTTAAACTAATCTAGCAATTAAAATTATCTAAGAAAACAATCAAGAAAATTAAAAGAAAACAATTAATCAGAAAGCAGAAGATGAGTTGAGAAAATAATTAAAAGAAACCTCCAATATAGAATTAATATCCCTCTTGACAACAATACCATGGATCATTGATATCTAAAGATTATGAAAACAATGGATAGCTTGCTTGGAATTTAATCCTAAATTACCTTAATTAGATAAAGCTCTTGATCTAGTGTGAATTATCCCTTTTATTCTTTAAATAATTACCTCTTGATCCAGTTTGATAATTACTCAAGAATAAAACATTACGATCTAGTAATTTACAAACACAATGGGCAATTAAAAATTGGTCAAAGATTATTAAATCCCTTGGAAAGGAAGATCCTTCGCTTCCAATTGCTACCAAACAATTAAATCCGAAGATCCTTCAAGATTTAATTTAGCTAATGCTACATAATTTATCAAGAAAGTGCTAGCTTCAATCTATCAAAACAAGCAACATAGAATTCAAACAGAGATATTAAGAAATACCCTATTAATTAAAGAGATCAATTAAATTCTACATTGGAGAAAAGAAAAGGATTACTCACTCATGAATTGAGTGAGCATCCAAAGAAAAGAAGAAAAACTTATCTAAAGTTGGGAAGAAGAGGTGGGGCGACCGCTCCTAGGGAAAACTCCTCCAAATCTTCAACAATTCTTCAAAATAAAATCTCTAGATCTACATACATCAAAAACCTAGACCTAAGGTGGCTATTTATAGTGGAAATATCCATAGAAAATCCAATCCTAACTTGGAAAGGGGTCTAAGTCAGTTTTGGGTCTAACTTAGAGTCTAAGTTCGATTAAAAATCTTCCTAGAGTAGAATCCAAGTCAAAATAGGATCCTGAAATTTTGCTGAATTCGTGCAGGGACTTCGATGTCATGTTTGGGCTTGAAGATGACAGAACTGGGTCTTGGACTTCAAAGGAAAGTTGTAGATCTCGGAGTTAGCTTTCCAAAGAATACTCACAAGCTTAAAACGGAGGTCTGAGCAGAAAGTTATGACTTTTCTACCAAGACAGCGCTGAATCCTAATCCTGTTAGGACTAGAATCGGGAATCTACGAGATTTTGAATATTTCCTTGAATATAGGAGTCATTAATTGGGATTTTAATTCCAATTAATGATTTATATGGGCTGAGTATTTTCCCATATTCAATATCCAAAATTCCTTAGCTTCCGGGCTTCTTCATGGCTTGTCTTCAATCCTTCGCAATTAAAGCTCCATTCTTCAATTCTTGCTCTTGAAATTATTCTTCAATGGTCTTCAAATCTTCAAATTGTCTTCAATAAATCTTCAAACACGAACTTCGAATCTTCAAATCTATACTCAAAATTACTTTGCTCATATCTGTGTAAAAAGTCATCAAAATAGCTCCAAAAGTAGTGAATTTATCAAATTATCAATTTCACATCTCATAAAGACTCAAATCACAAATATTAACAAAATAATATATATTTAAGCATAAATTGATCCAAAAACATAATAAAATAGTCATAAAAATAGGGTTGTTTTTGGCTCGATCACATTCATAGACCAGATGTTGGAGAGGTTAGCCTGCAAAGCCTACTATTGTTTTCTGGATGGGTATTCAGGATACTTCCAGATTCCAATAGCACCTGAAGACCAAGAGAAGACCACCTTTACATGCCCTTTCGGTACGTATGCTTATACAAGAATGCCTTTTGGTTTATGCAATGCACCTGCGACTTTTCAAAGGTGTATGATGAGCATCTTTCAAGATTATGTGGGAGATAAGATGAAAGTATTCATGGACGACTTCACTGTCTATGGAGATAACTTCAATCAATGCCTTCATAATCTAGAACTCATCTTTAAAAGATGTGTTGAAACCAAATTGGTATTGAATGCCGAAAAGTGCCACTTCATGGTAGAACAAGGCATTGTTCTAGGCCATGTAGTATCCAAAGAAGGGATGCAAGTCGACAAAGCCAAAGTTGATGTAGTTCAGAACCTGCCATACCCAACATCTGTCAAGGATATTCGATCATTCTTGGGCCATGCTGGACTCTACAGAAGATTCATCAAAGATTTTTCAAAGATTTCGACACCTATGTGTAGACTACTTCAGAAAAATGTAGTGTTCGAGTTTGCAGATGACTGTAAAGAAGCATTCGACAAATTGAAGACTGCCCTCACCACCACTCCAATTGTGAAGCCACTAGATTGGAAACTACCGTTCGAAGTAACTTGTGATGCAAGTGACGTCGCCATTGGAGCTGTTCTGGGTCAGAGAGTAGATAAGGTACCTCATGTTATCTACTATGCTTCAAGAACTTTGGATGCTGCCCAGAAGAAATACACCACCACGGAAAAAGAAATGCTTGCTGTTGTCTTTGCTTTCGAAAAGTTTCGTTCATACATCCTGGGATCCAAGGTAATAATCTACTCTAATCATGCTGCATTGAGATATTGAATGGCAAAGAAAGATGCAAAGGCCAGGCTTATGCGACGACTATTGCTCTTTCAAGAATTTGATATCAAAATCAAGGACAAGAAAGGAGCAGAAAACGTTGTAGCTGATCATTTAAGCATAATTGAAGGCAACAAAGAAGAGACTGCAATCAATGAAGCACTACCTTTTGAAGACTTGTTTGCCGTTTCTCAACTTCCATGGTATGCTGATATTGTCAATTTCTTGGTCACTGGATGTTTACCTCCAGATCTTAGTAAAGGAAAGAAGCTGAAGATCATCAGTGATGCCAAATATTATCTTTGGGATGACCCATACTTATGGAGACAAGGTTCCGATCAAGTTATGAGGAGAAGCATCCCTGATAATGAAATTCAATCAGTTCTGAAGTTCTGCCACAATGATGAGAGCAGAGGTCACTTTGGACACAAAAAGAAAGCAAGGAAAATCTTGGATTGTGGATTCTATTGGCCTAGGATCTTCCAAGATTCTTTCGAATACTGCAAGAATTGTCCACGCTGTCAGAAAGTGGGAAATATTTTGAAAAGAAGTCAAATGATTCAAAGTCCTATATTCGTTGTTGAAATCTTCGATGTATGGGGAATTGATTTCATGGGACCTTTTCCTCCATCATAAAAGAAGTATTACATTCTTCTAGCTGTGGACTATGTTTCCAAATGGATTGAAGCAGTCGCTACAGAGAAGGACGACGCAAGAACAGTGGTCAAATTTATAAAGAATAACATTCTTCATAGATTTGGCATACCTAGAGCCCTTATCAGTGATCGTGGAACTCACTTCTGCAACAAAATTGTACAAGCTTTAGTTCAAAAATATGGAGTAAGCCATAGGGTATCTACTTCATATCATCCTCAAACCAATGGTCAAGCCGAGATATCTAATCGTCAAGTGAAGCTGATTCTGGAGAAAACAGTCAATGTTCAGAGAAAAGATTGGAGTATGCGACTAGAAGATGCTTTATGGGCATATCGAACAGCCTATAAGACACCCCTTGGCATGTCCCCATATAGAATTCTGTTTGGAAAACCATGTCATCTACCTGTGGCGATAGAACACAAAGCTTGGTGGGCAGTGAAGCAATTTAATCTTAACTTCGACGAAGATGGAATTCAAAGGATGCTGCAATTACAAGAGCTTGAAGAGATTAGGAATGAAGCCTATGAAAATTCAAGGATTTACAAGGAGAAAACAAAAGCTTTACATGACCAGAAGATATTAAGAAGATCATTCCACGAAGGACAAAAGGTTTTACTATTCATGGGACAAATGAGAAAATTCCCTGGGAAATTAAGATCAAGATGGGCCGGTCCTTTTGAAGTACGAAGAGTATATCTCAATGGATTAGTAGAAATCTATAATCGAACTACCCAGATGCAATTTAAAGTCAATGGACAAAGATTGAAACCTTTCTTTGAGCCTTTTCCCATAGGTTGGATTGAGGAAATTCAGTTTGAAAAACCAGTTTATCTTCCAACTTAGGGAAAGTTGAAGAAAAGAGGAAGTCAAGCTAATGACTTTAAACAAGCGCTTGTTGGGAGGCAACCCAATAATTTTAATTTCTAACTTAATTTTATTTTGCAGATTTTAAGAAAAAAAATTAATTAGAAGGAGCCAAGCACCGAGCCACGGAACCATGCATGACCCACGCACGAGCGGCCATGGCTAGGTGGCATCAAGACATGGCCCAGACATGGCCAAGCGATAGCCGGCCATGACCCGGCCATGCCGCAAAACATGACCGAGCCAAGCAGGCCATGGCTCGGACAATTCCGAGCCATGCCGAGGCCAGGCACCGGCTACACCAGTCCTTGGCTCGAACATATCCGAGCTTAGGCTGGGCACGCCAGGCACCTCACCCAGCCATGCCGCACTCCAGCACCGGGCATACCAGGACGAGCGGCGGCCAGGCACGCGACATCAGCAGGCGCCCGCGCGCCAAGCGCAAGGCCGCTATCCCGCGCACAAGGCAATTGCCTTAGTGCCGCGGCACTTTCCTCCTCTCATGCGCATTCCGTCTCCAATTAGGACTTTGAATCCTAATTGATTTGGAAGATATCAACCCTTTTCCAAATAGGTAATGGACTCCTAATCCAGGTATGTTTCTTACTTTTTACTCTAATTAAAACCTCTTAGGAATAGAATTTTGTCACTATATAAAGGCACCTCTACCTCCTCTTTTATTCATCAAATCACAAGTGCAATACTTGAATTTTCGGTTAAAGAGCAAGAGAAGCAAATTGATAGCCTTGTTTAAGAGAGAAGTCGACTTGAGCAAGGGAGAAATCGACTTAAGCAAATCGATTTCATCCAAGGGAATAGTCGACTAAAGTAAGTCGACTAGAAGAAAATATTTGGGAAAATTTTCAACAAGAAGCCAAGCAAGTCGACGCCACCATAGGTCGCCAAGAAGATTTCAATTTTTCCTAGCCTCTTTTTGAAGATGTCGATGATGCTCACCACAATTTGGTGAGAAATTTCAAGGAAGCTTTATGCGCCAAGATTGCCATGAAATTCTAGGCTTAATTGCTTCCTTGCCTGAAGAAGAAATTGCTACCAAGCCAGGATTCAAAGCTAGGAAGAGTTATCAATTTCTTTTGGAAAAAGCTAACAAGTCTCAAGAAGCTGTTATGAGATCAAGAGCTAGAGTTGAGCATGAATTTAGAAATCGGTTTCATCCCTATGAGAATCGATTTAATCATCCCCAAGGACCAAGGAATTCTAATGGAAGGATAAGACCTCAAGTTGCACCTTGGAATAGGCTTTTTTCCATGCCTAGGATGGGAGGATACCACACCAAGCCCTATAGGCCACCGTATAGACCTCCTATGCGATGTGCTCCATTTCCCTCAAAGAAACCATGATCCAAACTATGCTTCTTCATCAAATAGGCCGATAGCTACTATTTATACAAAAGGAGTTAGTAACCCTTGGAAAGAGGATAAGAGGCATGGAATTACAGAAATATTATCCCTCTGAAAAATAATAAAAGAAGGAGTCCTTCTAGAGTGCTAGTAGCCTCAAAAGGGAGTTAGTAACCCCTAAATCATGAACACTTCGAGGTTAGTAACCTCAATTTTCTAAAACAATTTCCCTTGAAAATCTATTATAACCCACAATGACCCTTGATGTATATCTATGACATTACAATCTTTTGAGTAATGGAGAAAGAGAGGAAAACATAAGCTTATAGAAAGAAGTAGTTATAGAAAGTGAAGAATGGTAAGTGATTAAAGCTACTTTGATTATGGCTACTTAAGAATGATGATACTTGTTATTTCTTGATTTTTGAATTTAGTATTATTATTATTCCTTGTTATTTTGATTTCATGATTGAATTGATTTTTTGATGTATGTATGAATTCAAATTGATCTTTTGGAAAAATTGATTTTTAATTAACTTACACATTGATTTGCTAAGGGACTAGCAAAGTTCAAGTGTGGGGGAATATGATTGAGCCAAAAACAACCCTATTTTTATGACTATTTTTACTATGTTTTTGGATCTAATTATGCTTAAATATATGTTATTTTGACAACATTTGTGTTTTAAGTCCTTAAGTGATGTGAAAATGGGAAATTGTTATTTTTCACTATTGGAGCTATTTTGATGACTTTTTACACAGATTTGAGCAAAGCAATTTTGAGTATAGATTTGGAGATTCAAAGTTCATGTTTGAAGACCAATTGAAGATAAATTGGAGACTTGAAGATTTTTGAAGAATTATTTCAAGAGCAAGAATTGAAGATTGGAGCCTTAATTGAAGACAAGACATGGATAAGCCTTTAAGCTTTGTTATTTTTGGATATGGGAAGATACTCAGCCCATATAAGTCATTAATTAGAATTGAAAACTCAATTAATGACTCCTATATCCAAGGAAATATCCAAATCCCGTAGATTCCCGATTCTAGTCCTAACAGGATTAGGATTTAGCGCAGTTTTGGTAGGAAAATCATAACATTCTGCTCAGATCTCCGTTTGAAGCCCATGAGTACTCGTTGGAAAGCTGACTCCGAGACCTACAACTCTCCTTTGAAGTCCAAGACCCAGTTCTGACATATTCAAGCCCAAAAATGCCGTTGAAGTTTCTGCATGAAGTCAGGATTTTTTTCAGGATCCTATTTTAACTTGGATTTCACTCTACGAAGACTTTAAATCCAACTTGGAGTCTAAGTTAGACCCAAAACCGACTTAGACCTCTTTCCAAGTTAGGATTGGAATTCCTAGGGTTATTTCCACTATAAATAGCCACCTTAGGTCTAGGTTTTTAGTACATGTAAATTTAGAAATTGTATTTGGTAGAATTATTGAAGATTTGCAGGACAAAAAGCCCTTGTGCCGCCGCCCCCCTCTTCTTCCATCCATAAGATAAGTTTTTCTTCTTATTTTTTGGATGCTCACTCAATTCATGAGTGAGTAATCCTTTTCTTTTCTCCAATGTAGAATTTAATTGATCTCTTGACTTATATAATGGTGAGATTTTGTGCTTATATATGATAATTGTTAGAGTATTTCTTTGATCTTTGTTTTAATTCTATGTTGCTTGTTTTGTTGGATTGAGCCGGCACTTTCTTGATAAATTAAGTTAACATTAGCTAGATCAAGTCGCGGATTGACGTCCAGGCTTGGTTGTTTGTAGCAATTGGTTGAGAGCGGAAGCTCCTTCCAAGGGAGATGAGGAACTTTGAGTGAGAAATTACTCTTTGTGCTTGTATAAATTACTAGTTCTTAATGCTTTGATTCCTAGCAAATCTTTAAGGCTTGACGGCTAATTGATTAGTTAGGAGGAAAAAGGGGTAATTTAAGCTTTGACGAGTAATCTTATCTAATTAGGGTAGTTTAGGATTTTATTTTTATGATTTGCTGACGACTGATTATTAACCAAGTCAAAAGAGGATTTTGGAAATTAATAAAATTGATCAAGCTCTTTTCAAAAAAATAAAAAAAATTGAAAAAGATTTCATCACAGCATTTTTCAAAATTTCTTCCCGGTGCGGAAGACTCAACCAGAGAACAAACAGTGAAAGAGAATCGAGACAGAATTGATCGACGATGTTCGGTTATATTTTTCGAATTCTCGACATTGGTTTAAAAATTGGTTTTTCATTTTATAACCCCTTTCTGATAATAATCAATATTAGGATTAAAAGCAACCAACTTTTCTTTTTGACCCAGTAGATCTAGTTAAACTAGAGGTACCGTTATTTGACGGTCGCTCCGGGGGTGCTGATCCTTCCCCGGGCGTAATCGACTCCCGAACCTAGATTTAGGTTACAAAGACTTGACCTTAGGTTTAGTGGGTCCCATGCCAAGCATCAGACTTCATTAGACTGATTAAAACAATTAGGTGGCTAATCACACCTTAAAAAAGATTAGTGGCGACTCCTTTCCAAACATCGTTTTGACAGGGTTCCCCGGACCCGAACGTTTCGACAGCTGATATAAAAGGAATAAGTCCTACTGTATGCATGCATAGGATTTGACTAGAAGACAATGTAGTACCTGTTCAACAACCACAAAGAAGACTAAATCCAAACCATGCAAAAGTTGTCAAAGAAGAAGTTCTCAATTTACTTGGAGCTGGTCTCATTTATGCCATATCAGATAGCAAAATGTGTCAGTCTTGTCCAAGTAGTTGCAAAGAAGTCCGGATTCACTATCGTAGAAAACAAGGATGGAGAGCTAGTTCCTCAAAGACTGCAGAATGAATGGAGAGTATGCATCGACTACAGAAAGCTGAACATAGCTTCGAGGAAGGATCACTTTCCACTACCATTCATTGATCAGATGTTAGAAAGATTAGCTTGCAAAGCCTACTATTGTTTTCTGGATGGGTATTCGGGATACTTTCAGATTCCAATTGCACCTGAAGATCAAGAGAAGACCACCTTTACATGCCCTTTTGGTACGTATGCCTATACAAGAATGCCCTTTGGTTTATGCAATGAACCTCCGACTTTTCAAAGGTGTATGATGAGTATCTTTCAAGATTATGTGGGAGATAAGATGGAAGTTTTCATGGATGATTTCACAGTCTATGGAGATAGCTTCAATCAATTTCTTCATAATTTAGAATTAATCTTGAAAAGATGTATTGAAAACAAATTGGTATTGAATGCCGAAAAGTGCCACTTCATGGTAGAACAAGCCATTGTTCTAGGCCACGTAGTATCCAAGGAGGGAATGCAATTCGACAAAGCTAAATTTGATGTTGTTCAGAACCTGCCTTATCCAACATGTGTCAAAGATATTCGTTCATTCTTGGGTCACGCTGGATTCTATAGAAGATTTCTCAAAGATTTCTCAAAGATCTCAACACCAATGTGTAGACTACTTCAGAAAGATGCAGAGTTCGAATTTGGAGATGACTACAAGGAAGCATTCGACAAATTGAAGACTACCCTCACCACCATTCCAATTGTGAAGCCACCTGAATGGAAACTACCGTTTAATATCATGTGTGATGCAAGTGATGCCGCTATTGGAGCTATTCTAGGTCAGAGAATAGACAAGATACCTCATGTTATCTACTATGCTTCAAGAACTTTAGATGCTGCTCATAAGAACTACACCACCACGGAAAAAGAGATGCTTACCTTGTTTTTGCTTTGGAGAAATTTCGGCCTTACATCCTGGGATCCAAGGTGATAATTTTTTCTGAAAATGATGCACTACGATATCTAATGGCAAAGAAGGAAGCAAAAGCTAGGCTTATGCGATGGCTATTGCTCTTTCAAGAATTTGATATCGAAATTAAAGATAAGAAAGGAGCAGAAAACGTTGTAGTTGATCATCTAAGCAGAATTGAAGGCAAGGAAGAAGAAACTACAATCAATGAAGCACTGCCCTTTGAAGACTTGTTTGTCGTTTCTCAATTTCCCTGGTATGCTAATATTATCAATTTCTTACTCACTCGTCGTCTACTTTCAGATCTTAGCAAAGGAGCTAAGTTGAAGATCATAAGTGATGCTAAGTATTATGTTTGGGATGATCCATATTTATGGTGATATAGTTCTGACCAAGTCATGAGAAGATGCATCCCTGTAGACACCGAAATTTAATTTAGGCTAAGTCAAAGTTTAGATTTGTCTTAAGCTCAGTGGTGTGGCATGGCTAGGTTTGGGTTAAATTTATTAGGTTGGGTTTGGGCTTTAGTATTTTATTTGGGTCAATTAAATGTGTTAAATAATTATCTATAGCATATGTAAAATAAGTATGTATGAGAAATTTCCTGGTAGTTTCTTACAATGACTTGCTCCCAAAGAATTATTGGCCTATATAAAGGCTCTCTTTCCCCAACCCTAGGCTAGACACAGACTGATAGATAGACACACAGAGACACATTAGAAAATTGGAGTCGCAACCCAAAAATCTGTGGCGATAAAAATTCCATAGACTCCCTACCAGAAACCTCGAACAGGATTTAATAATAAGACAAGATTTTGGATTGAAAACTCTCTTCCAAAGACCTCGAACATGATTTAAAAAGAATGGGGAATTTGATTTAAAACTGAAACTGAAGTAATAATAGAAACTCAATCAATATCATATGAAATTCATTTTCTCTTTCTTTGAATCAAATTTTCATAATTTCAAGGTGAGAACCCAAGATAGCCCAACATCATTCCTACTTCTTCCATTCTGGCACTTCATCCTAAACCAACAAACTCTTGCTTTCATCACACTTTGGATGTACTTTGCTGATGATTCCCTTCTTGTAAGATATATGCCTCCTTTTGGAGTATTTGCACAGCCCTAATCTGATTTTTACCTCCAATATGAATTTTCCAGCTTGTAATGCAATTAAGACTTATGCTCCAACTTGTTACCCCTTTATGGTTGAATGTCATGCATGATCATGTCTATTCAAATATGCTCAATCAATGTTATGATTTTGTAATAAAATACACAATCCAAGTATTCCTCTCAACAGAAAGTGTATGGCAAGAGAAATATATTATTTAAGAAAGATATTTAACAAAGAACATATATATACGGAAAGAAAGGTTCCTAGAGGAAAATGTTGTAGTGATAATATATAAAAGATAGAATAGACCGCATGGCGATGAATACTCCGACGATTTTGAATGATGGATGATTCCCTTGCATTTCAATTGGTCCTATGTGTACATTTCTTTTTTTTTTTCCTTTTGGTCATCACAGGTAACTCTGAACTGCTCACTCACCCCTTCGACCTCACAAGACGATTGAGCAAGACTCCACTGTTAATGCCTTTCCATCATTTACTTGAGCCGCCTTTCCATCATTGGATTCAGGCCGCCCTTTGCGGGTTTTCAACCTGAACTCCTCCTTTTATTCATTTCTCTTTTTCTGACCTCTTTCTATTTTAGGCCAAGTTTTTCTTTTTCGACCTCTCTCTATTTTAGGTCCAGTTTTTTCTTTTTCGACCCCTCTCTATTTTAGGTCCAGTTTTTTTTTATTGCCTCCTCTTAGGCATAGTACTTCTTTACTGCATCCGAATTAATTGGACTTGGTAATTCATCCACATCCATCTCTTGTAGAATTAAAGCACCTCCAAAGAATGCTTTCTTTACAATATAAGGTCCTTCCCAATTCGGTGCCCATTTGCCCCTCGAATCTCGTTGTTCCGAAAGAATTTTCTTCAGAACCAACTCTCCTTCTTTGAACTGCCTAGGGCGCACCTTTTTATTGAATGCCCTGATCATCCTTTTCGGGTAAGTTTGTCCATGACAAAGGGCTGTCAACCTTTTCTCTTCGATAAGATTTAATTGATCATATCTCTCCTGTTCCCATTCTGCTTCCTCCAGTTTAACTTCACGGTACACCCTTAGTAAAGGAATTTCCACTTCGATTGGCACTATTGCTTCCATCCCATACACCAAGGAATAAGGAGTTGCCCCTGTGGACGTTCTAGTACAAGTCCTGTAAGCATACAGGGCAAAGGGTAGTTTTTCATGCCAGTCTCTATAAGTTTCAGTCATCTTCCGTATGATGTTCTTGATGTTTTTGTTTGCTGCTTCCACCACGCCATTCATCTTTGGGTATCTTGGGGCGGAATTGCTATGAGTGATCTTAAACTGAGCACAAGCAGCAGCAATTAACTGGCCACTCAAGTTCATTGCATTATTAGTAATGATTCTCCCAGGCAGACCATATCGACAAATAATTTCTTTCTTGATAAATTTGAGGACCACCGATTGTGTTATTCTAGAATAAGATGCAGCCTCCACCCACTTAGTGAAATAATCAATAGCTACTAGGATAAACTGATGACCATTTGAAGCCTTAGGATTTATAGCTTCGATCACAGTTGATACAATCAGTTGTGGAGTGGGTTAGGAGGAGTATGTATCTGATCCGTATATATTTGGCATTTGTGACATCTTCTTGCATAGTTGATACTATCAGTTTCAAAGTTAGGCAATAATACCCTGCTCTCATAACTTGTCGGGCCATCTTGTGCCCACTAGCATGACTTCCACAAATTCCGTCATGCACTTCTTCTAGTATTCTTTTAGCTTCTGCCGAATTCACACATCTCAACAGAACCTAATATCGGCTGCTCTTATACAAAACTTCCCCATCTAGAAACTATCCCAATGACATTCGCCTAATCACCCTCTTATCATTATTAGTTGCATGCTCGGGATATTTCTGATGCTTAAGATACTGTATGATGTCATAATTCCAGGGGTTCCCATCCGGCTCTTCTTCCACACTCATAACACGAGCAGGTGCTTCCTACAATCTCAATCTAATTGGGGGTATATCTACACCTCCTCCAATTTTAAACATGGCGGCC
This sequence comes from Corchorus olitorius, assembly GCA_001974825.2. NCBI lineage: Eukaryota > Viridiplantae > Streptophyta > Magnoliopsida > Malvales > Malvaceae > Corchorus > Corchorus olitorius. The sequence continues at coordinate 145,276 of AWUE01021185.1, forward strand.
AGTGAGGCCAAGGCATCGGCCACTTGGTTTTCTTCTCGCAGTACATAATGAAAGGAAATATCTTCAAATTGTTCCTTCAACTCCAGTATGAGTTCTCGATATGGGATTAATTTAGAATCTCTTGTTTCCCATTCTCCCTTCATTTGATACACCAGCAAAGCTGAATCACCATAGACTTCTAACACTTTGATATTCTTTTCAATAGCCATCTGAACCCTAAACACACATGCTTCATATTCCGCAATGTTGTTTGTGCAGGGGAAATCCAATCTTGCAATAGCCGGAAGGGGTCCCCATCTGGTGAAACTAACACAGCACCAATTCCATGCCCCAACATATTAGATGCCCCATCAAAATACACTCTCCACTTTGTTGGTTCCTTCGAAGTCTCATCTTCGACGTTCATTACAGCCATGAGGTCTTCATCTGGGAATTTGAATTTTGCAGGTTCATAATCATTACTTGTTCTATCTGCCAGAAAATCGGCCACCGCACTTCCTTTTATGGCTTTTTGGGACATATATACTATATCATACTCAGATAAGAGTACTTGCCACCTTGCGATTCGGCCGGACAAACCAGGCTTCTCAAAGATGTATCGTAATGGGTGAAGATTGGCTACCAACAAGGTAGTGTGGTAAAGCATATAATGTCTTAACCTTTGAGCTGCCCATGCCAACGCACATCACATTTTCTCTAGAGGGGAATACTTCGACTCGTATTCCGTAAATCTCTTGCTCAAGTAATAAATAGCATGCTCTTTTCTCCCATTTTCTTCTTGTTGGGCCAAAACACATCCCATAGAATTCTCAAATACTGTCAAATACAGGATTAAAGGCCTTCCTCGCTCTGGAGGCATCAAAACAGGTGGATTTAATAGATACTCTTTAACTTTCTCAAATGTAGCTTGACATTCCTCATCCCTTTCACATGGGTTGTTCTTCCTAAGCAGTTTAAAAATGGGATCACATTTCACCGTCAGTTGAGATATGAAACGAACTATATAGTTCAAACGTCCCAAAAATCCTCTTACTTCCTTTTGGGTTTTGGGTGGAGGCAAATTCTGGATTGCTTTCACTTTATCAGGATCTACTTCTATTCCATTCTGGCTTACTACGAAACCCAACAATTTCCCAGATGTTGCCCCAAATGTGCACTTGGATGGATTTAACTTAAGCTGGTACTCCCTGAGTCTTTGGAACAACTTTTTCAAGTTTACCAAATGCTCCTCTGGCGAGTGGGCTTTAACGATCATATTATCTACATAGACTTCTATCTCTTTATGCATCATGTCAGGGAACAAAGTCACCATCGCTCGTTGATAAGTGGCCCCCGCATTCTTTAATCCAAACGGCATAACTTTATAACAAAATGTGCCCCATGCTGTCACGAAAGGAGTCTTTTCCTTATCTTCAGGTGCCATCTTAATTTGGTTATATCCCGAAAAGCCATCCATGAAAGAAAATAAGGAAAATCGAGCTGTATTATCTACCAGGATGTCAATATGAGGCAGCGAAAAGTTATCCTTATGACTGGCTCTATTCAAATCCCGATAATTTACACACATCCGAACTTTTACATCTTTTTTGGGGACTGGGACAATGTTGGCCTGCCATTCGGGATATCTAATTTCCTCAAGAAAACCAGCATCAAACTGCTTCTAGACTTTTTCTTTGATTTTTAAAAGCATATCTAGCTTCATTCTCCTTAGTTTTTGCGGTACCAGCGTGCATTTTGGTCTTATTGGTACCCTATTGACTGCCACTTCAGGATTCAATCCCAACATATCTTGATATGACCATGCAAACACATCTGCATAATCCTTAAGCAATTCCACCAACTGTTGCCTATCTTTTGGAGCCAAAGTAGTGCCAATCTTCACTTCCTTCTTATTTTCTTCCGTACCCAAATTTATCAATTCAGTGGATTCTTTATGAGGCTGAATTTGCCTATGTTCTTGCCCAATCAATCTCATGAGGTCTGAGGGTAGCACTGAGTCCTCGGCATATTCCTCAGCCATGTCGTTGTTACACACATGCCTTTCGAAAATATTTGCAGAACTATCCAGTTCGTCTTTGCATTCATTGTCAGTTGGCCTGAGAAATAAATAAAAGGAGAATATCCAATTGGAGCCCATAATTAGAGTTAAAATCCCAATCAATGCCGCACAATCAAAGGAGAATATCCAATTCCCGCAAAATCCCGATACTAGTCCTAACAGGATTAGGATTCAGTGCAGTCTCCAAATTTTCTCTTTTTCTTTTTCTCTTCTAGTTTTAGGGTTAGGGTGCTGCACCCTCTCTTTGCATAGAGATGGGCGGCAACCCTAGGTTATTCAAGCGGAGGATTTTGCCCCATGGTCTTAATTGTTGAAGATTTGGAGGAGAAAGCTTTGGAGCCGCCACCCCCCTCTTCCTCCCATCCATAGATAAGTTTTCTTCTATTTCTTTTTATGCTACTCAATTCATGAGTGAGTAATCCTTTTGTTTTCCCCAATGTAGAATTTAATTGATCTCTTGACTTATATCATGGTGAGATTTTGTGCTTATATATGAAAATTGTTAGGGTATTTCTTAGATCTCTGTTTTAATTCTATGTTAACTTGTTTTGATGGATTGGAGTCGACACTATCTTGATAAATTGAGTTTGCATTAGCTAAACTAAATCTAGGACGATCCATCCAGATTCAATTGTTTGGTAGCAATTGGAAGAGAACGATTCATTCCTTCCAAGAGATTAAGAATTAATAGATAATTAATTGTTTGTTGTGCTTCTTCATAAATTACTCGTTCTTAATGCTTTGTTCTTTAGTGATCTTTAAGCCCGATCCAGGAAATTGATTGCTAAAAGAATAAAAAGGATAATTTAAGCCCGATCCCGGAAATCTTATATACTATTGGTAATTTCGGATTTAATTTCAAACAAGCTATCCATTGTTTTCATAATTTTTATATATCAATGATCCATGTTATTCTTGTCAAGTGGGATATTAATTCTATGTTGGAGGGTTTTCTTAATTCAATTGTTTTCTAATTTATTCACTGCTTTCTGATTGATTGTTTTCTTTAATTTTCTTGATTGCTTTCTTAGTTAGTTCTTTTGATTTAATTTTAGTAATTTTAATTTACTCTTAAAACTCATTTTCCTTGTTTAATTGTTTTTAAGCTAATTGATTAGAAAAAGAAGAATAACCTATCTCTCTGTGGGATCGACCCCTACTTGCCCTAGCTATTTATAGTTAGTAATTGTTGGGATTATTTTTATGATTGCTGACGACCGATCATAAATTTTGGCGCCGTTGCCAGGGAGATTGTGTATTATTTTTCTTTTTGTTTTTCTATTTGATTTGCAATTGATCATCTTTGTTTTGTAGGAAAAATCCAATGGAGCAACCACGTTCGTTAAGGGAGCTAAATTTCAACTGTGAAGTGCCGCTTCTCTACATTGATTATCTAGCTTTAAATATGTCATACAAACTGAATTCAGCGGTAATCCGCATGTTGCCAACTTTTCAAGGAGAATCTCATGAAAATCCTCATGAGCACTTACAAAGTTTTTCATCAAGTGTGCTGCAATCACTGGGATGCTTGAAGAGCAAGCGAAGCTTCGAACGTTTCCTTTAACATTGGAAGGAAAATCAAGGAACTGGTTCATAAATCTGCCGCCAAAATCCATAACCTCTTGGAAAGGATTGGAGACAGTATTTTTGAACAAGTACTTTCCAGAAGCAAAGCGTGCTGATGTTAGAAGAAAGATCAACACTTGTCAACAATTACCAAGCGAAAAGTGGCTCCAATACTGGGAGAGATATAACAAGAACTGCGCAAGTTGCCCCTACCACAACATCAGTGAAGCACTCTTGATTAAGAATTTTTATGATGGACTCGTCTACGAAGATCGAACATATATCGATGCTGCTAGTAGAGGAAGCCTTACACTTAAAACTCCAGAAGAAGTAAGGAAGCTACTCAATACCATGGCAGAAAACATCTATCAATTCAGCACACCAAGGAGTTCGACGATTGAGCCTGAACCTGAATTTCTTCAAGTAATTAATGATCGTTTTGACAAGGTTAATTCGGCCATCTCTGTTTTGACCAATCTAGTCCAGTAAATAATCTCGAATCAAGTGGTGAATCAACCTCAAATTCAGCAATTACTCTTGAATTCGACCCAAGGATATACAAATAGCATCGAAGGTGATGCACAAGGTTATGGAGTCAATTCAATCAAAGGCAATCAACATTGGTATGAACAAAAGATGGAATTGTCTGACGTTCCATCCCCATCTTCTAAATTACCACCATCTGCACCTACTTTCTCTGCTGTGCCGCCACCAGTTGCTGTATCCAACATCCAAGTGTCAAGGGATAAGGAGATTACAACGAAAAGCAAGGAGGATCGACTTACTTCATCACCAAAAACCTCTTGGCTTCAATCAAGATCTGGATGGATGAAAGAGATGGATGCCGTCTATGATCCACCACCGTTTCCTCAAAGGTTTGTGCCGAAAAGAACAACATGCAATGAAGAAAGCCAAATATATCCACTTCAGAAGATGAAGGTAAACATTCCTTTAATTGCTGCAATCAAAGAAGTTCCCAAAGAACGATGGAAGCACGTTGACTTGGTAGAGACTACACAAAGACATCAAGAGCCAGAGATTGAAGCGACACTGTCATGGGAAGAACTAATCCATTCTGAAACAAGTGAGATTGGACGTGAATTTCATGATGTTGCTGACATCCCAATCGTGAAGGAATTAGAAGGAGTGTCAAGCAAAACAATTAATGATTTGGAACCATATGAACTTGATTTGCACGACTCCTTTCAATTTTTCTTCAATGATGATGATGTCCCTAGCATGGCCGCCGTCCCTACTCCACCAAAGGAGGTTTCCAAGATTGTGCAAGAAGAACCAGAAGCATCGAAAGAAGGTATCAGGATGGACATCCCTCTACCTTCTCCTCCAAGATTTGTCGAGCCCAAAGACAAGCCACCAGACGAAGAACAACTTGGACACCCTAAGCTGAACGACACAAGTGTGTGAGATTTTGTTGACAATCAGCTTTTGGAACATGAAGATCAAGATTTCTTGGGAATCAACAAGATTCTTCAGTCTTACTACTTTGAAAAGATCAACATGAATCAATTCTTTTTGGAGGACAAGAAGATTTGCCAACACGAGGACACTTTCCAAAGGGAAGATGAGAACAATGCTAAGCAATGCCGAAAGCATCCATTTCATTAACCTCTCACGGCGACAAAGATGGCATTGTCATTCCTAGCTATTCATGGAGTCGCCCTCAACAAAAATGGTGATTTCTTTCCTTATCTTTTTTTTTTCACTTTCATATTTTTATGCTCATATTCTTCCAATCTCATCATATTTGCTTTATGCTTTGAAGTTGTATGATCCACCCTAACAAGGGGAAATGAAGGAAAGTCAGCCAAAGACATTAAAGAAAGGCGCTGCTTGGGAGGCAACCCAAGAATTTACTAACATTTTAATTTTCTTTTTAGTTTTGTTTTTCTTTTAATTTTTAAGATTCCAAATTAAGGAAACAAGTTGAACAATTGGAGCTTTTTGAACATTTGCAAAAGAAACCGAATGAAAGTCCAAAGGAGAGGAGCAAAGGATGGAAGCCAACGCACCGAAAGGGGTAGCCAAAGGCCAACTTAGCTAGCTCGGTCTTTGATCGAGCCAACCTAGCCAAATTATGATCGAGCCAACCACCGGTTATCACCTTGGCAGCCCGTCCAAACACCGGCCATACACGCCATGCCACCTCTAGCCCGTGCCACTTAAATAGAGAAGCTTTCTTAAACTCATCTCCATTTTCTTTTTCTTTGCTTTGTTTTGCTTTGATTGATTGCCTATTCCTTGATTTGAAATAGTTGTTCGTATTTCTTTTCTATGTTTTCTATGCTTTGATTTGGATCTTAATGATGACTTATATACTCTAATTGCTATGATTGATGCTTTGAATTGCTTGAATTGCTTAATTGGGTGCACACTTTCTTTGTGAGTCAAGTCTTTCAGTAGCACACTCATCTATTTTTAAAACCACACTTATCAGAAACATGTGCATTCTCATTGAGGACAATGTGTCTTTGAAGTGTGGGGGAGAGAGTCTAATAGAAAATCTACATGCCATAATTTTTTCGAAAATTTTGAATAGAAAATTTTGAAATTTTTGTATATATAGAGTGATTGATTTGATTATGAATGATAGTTCTTAGAATTTTTAAAAATGCTTTATTTGATCGAGTGATTTTTAGCATGATATCTTATTTCTTAGAATTAGGTATAATTAGAGTCTGTGATAAAAGCTTATTATTTATTGCTTCTATGATTGCCTATTTCTAGAACGTGTGTTTAATTTTTATTGAAATTACAATTATGAAAGTATGTTACGGATATGTCAAGAACAAGTGTGGGGAACTACATATATAAAAGGGTAGTTAAAAAATTGTTTTCATAAAAAGAAATATTTTCGTGCAAGAAGAGAAGAGGTATTTCTCCTTTAAAAAAAATCAATCCATTGTTGTCACTCTTTTCTTAAACAAAAGGAGTTAGTAAGCCTTGGAAAGAGGATAAGAGGCATGGAGTTGCGGAAATATTGTCCCTCTGAAAAAATAAATAGAAGGAGTCCTTCTAGAGTGCTAGTAGCCTCAAAAATGGGAGTTAGTAACCTCAAATCATGAACACTTTGAGGTTAGTAACCTCAATTTTCTAAAAACTAATTACCCTTTGAAAATCTATTATAACCCAGGAAAACCCTTGATTAGTATCCATGATATGCATTCCTTTGAGTAATGGAGATTAAGATGAAAACATGAGCTTATGGAAAGAAGTAGTTATAGGATGTAATGAATGATAAGTGATTAGAACTACTTTACTTATGGTTACTTAAGAATAAAGATGTTTGCTACTTATTGATCCTTTGAATTGAGTGCTATTATTGTTCTTTGTTATTCTGATTTCATGCAACCTCCTTATCCAATGTGGTATGATCCCAATGTGCAATGTGAATACCATATGAATGTTCAAGGTCAATCCACGGAGAATTGCACCAGTTTGAAGAAGAGAGTGCAGACTTTGATCAAAGCAGGGTTGATGAGTTTCTAATGAATCACAGCATAGTCAACATGGATGGTTATCTGAATGTATGGAGCAACAGAGATTGGTTTCAGATTACGATCCCTGATGTTTTTGCCCAAGAACATTAGGATAGTTGTGTGGGCTTTTGTTTCACTTCATTGTTCTTGTAATAAAATATATGTATTTCATGGTTCGGAACATTGTCGCATCACTCATTATCATACATCATTTCATTTCTCAAAGCATTTGCAATTTCACAGATGTTGATATCGCAGACAGAGCTCACGACAAGTTAGTTTACTTTGGATCTTTGCAATCTTAGAGATGGGTGCCAAACAGGGGCATTTTCCTTACCTTTTTCATTTACCTTCAAACATGCATTTGGTAGATATGAGAACTCTTTTGTAAATATTTGCATGAACTTGCATTAAAAGATAAAGATAATAAAGGAATAAAAAGAAGGGAGGGTTTCTTCAGATAATCAATAATATGCTTTTGAAGAGGATTGGTGTTTACCACTAAAACTGACCCCAAGCATGTGGTGGAAGGGTCAATGACCTGTATCTGCACTGTGAGCAAAGGGATGATGAGTTTTAATCAATTTTTTTTTCAAAATCAGTTTTAGTCAAAACTATGATTTCGAGCTGTGAGCAAAGGAATGACGGTGTTTTAATCAGAAGATGTTTCAAAAGCAGTTTTGGTCAAAGCAATGATTTCGAGGTGACTGAAGCCATGTTTTCAAAAAAGGTTTCAAGGAGACAATGTGATTGGCATCAACACTGCTCCAACACTTCACTTTCTTTCGAATCTCGATTATGCCCATTCTCTTTGAACCTAACATCGAGGTCTTGTGTTCTTCTAAAAGGGGCAATTTGGTCATACTGTTAATATCATCACAATGCCTTGAGGGCAAAATGATCGAACTTTAATTTTCTCAATGTCCCTTAAATCATCCATGTTAATTTTCAATATCCCAAACATTTCTTTCAAGCAGAAGAAGCACTGCACAATTCAAAGAGTGCAAATCAATTTGCTCAGGTTCATCATTAGGAGCGTCATTTCAATAAAGGGTGGTTCAAATGTCTGTCATGATTTCCCAATATTAAAAAAAAAAGAAAATATGAAAAAAAGCACTTGGAATATCCGGAGGAGTCCAACAAAATGGTTTTCAAAAGAGTCATGGTTTTTAAGAAGGTTTTTAAGCAACAGTCAAGCAGTTTTAATTACAACATCAGACTCAGAGTTATTTTTCAAGTTATCAAAGTTGACCTCAAATTGGTCCTCTTTTATCATCAATCAAGAAGTTTTCAGTTACAACATCAGATTCAAAGTTATTTTCCAAAGGTATTTTATTCCAAAATCACTTCCACGTGGTTCAGATTCAATTTTCAGTATTTTGCATCGGTTCCATCCGAATGCTTTGACTTTTCCATAAGTCAAACTTGTGTCCATACGAGTTAATTAGCAACATAGGCTTTTCCACAAGCCAAACTCATTTCCATAAGAGTCAATTCAACCCTTGGTTTCATCCAAGCCAGATAGGCTTTTCCACAAGCCAAACTCGTTTCCATACGAGTCAGTTCAAGTCTTGGTTCCATCCAAGCCACATAGGCTTTTCCACAAGCCAAACTCGTTTCCATACGAGTCAGTTCAAGCCTTCGTTCCATCCAAGCAACTTAGGATTTTCCACAAGCCAAACTCGTTTCCATGCGAGTCAGTTCAAGCCTTGCTTCCATCCAAGCAACATAGGCTTTTCTACAAGCCAAACTCGTTTCCATACGAGTCAGTTCAAGCCTTGGTTCCATCCAAGCAACATAGGCTTTTCCACAAGCCAAACTCGTTTCCATACGAGTCAGTTCAAGCCTTGGTTCCATCCAAGCCACGTATGCTTTTCCACAAGCCAAACTCGTTTCCATACGAGTCAGTTCAAGCCTTGGTTCGGTCCAAGCCACGTAGGCTTTTCCATCAAGCCAAACTCGTTTCCATACGAGCCAGTTTAAGCCTTGGTTCAACCCAAGCAACAGGGGCTTTCCCATAAGCCAAGTTCATTTCCATATGAATTCAGTCTTCCAAGACTAAACTCGTTTCCATACGAGTCAGTTCAAGCCTTGGTTTCATCCAAGCCACATAGGCTTTTCAACAAGCCACATCCGTTTCCATACGGTGCATTACCTTTTTCAAGATCGGACTCGGTGATCTCGGTGCAGCAAATCTTCAAATAGATCAGAATGATTCAGTGAATCAAGTCAATGCGGCGCATCTCTACAAAGATTGAAATTCGGTGAGCTCGGTGAAGCACGTTTTCAAACAGTTAAAGACAATTCAGTAAACTAAGTTACTACGGTGCAGTATTTCTTCAAAGTTTGATTCGGTGAATCAAGGTTTTTGCAACTTTCCAGTAAATGGGTGTCTATGTCTTTGTGCACTTTCTAACTCTCAAAAAGTACACAAATTACTTCTTTGCACACTTCTCGATAGTTAGAAAGCACACAAAGAGGGGCAGTTGTAGACACCCATTTTTGTCCATATCCTTTCAATTTAAATTAATTTATTTATTAATTGGCATTAGGGTCATCTAGGGGCATTTTAGTCATTTGCACGTCTAAGGGCATTTTGGTCATTTGCACATTCATGGGCATTTTGGTCATTTTAAGTTCTCTATTAATTTAGATTAGCTAATTAATTCATAGTCATTTAAATTGCACTAGAAAAACCCAAAAGAATCTTAAGGTGCACCTTTGGCATTTTTGCATATTTCATGACTTAGCTTCATTTAGTGATTTAGTATTGTTGCATTTTAATCATGTACCTTAAGCTCAAATTAATTCATTGATTAATTAACCCTCAATTTAGCATTTAGTTAGACATTGCATAAGTGGAATTTGCATAATTTTGAAGGTGGTGTTAGTTGAAACAAGGCACATGAAAATGAAATTGGCATTTTTGTTAGTAAAGCACTTTTTTCACTTTGCACATCTAATTAGTCCTTTTAAATTAGTACCATAATTAGAAGACATATTAGAATTTGAGGTAATCTCATCTGACAGAACACTTTGTATTACATATTTTCTAATTTCATGCATAGCACTACATCATTTTACACTTGCATCATTTGCATAAATAATGGAAAACAATGGATTAAATGTCTCTTGTGTTTTTGTTACATTGAAAAATGATGATAAAAAGGGCCTTTGGTTTACAAATTGACCCAAGAAATTCTTTCCTTCTCCTACATTGTTGCTGCATTGGCCAAGATAGCTTCCATAACCCTTTTCTGTAGAAATAAAACAAGAAAGTACAAGTTAGAAGCAAAGCAAAACAGCCCAAGCAAATTGTCAACATCGCAGTACGAGGAAAGTGCAAATTCGATTACCTTAGGGAGCTTGAATGGAAAAACTTTGTGAACGAAAGCTGTAGAGGATTCTTGGGGCTTCAATTTGGACATAAGAACGACATGATTTGGATTTAAAATAGAAGAGATATGGGCCCCGCAGTCAAGGCCTCCAAAAAAATGCAGAAATTCTGGACAGCCATTGCATCTCTCTTGGACCTCAAATTTGGTCCAAAAAACGACCCCAATTGGAAAAAAGGTCTGCATGGAAGTTGAAGAGAACTCTCCAAGCTTTCCATAACCTGCAAGAACACACCATTTAGAGCTGAATTGAAGAAGTTATGAATTTCTGAAGTTCAGGGCGAAAGATGGCTCACAAGCAGCAAATAGTTTTTTGGAAGCAAGTATTTGTTTTGACAAATTGGCAAGGGAAATTCATGTAATGGCAGCAGTACAAATCACTCATCATCATCTCATAAGTACACATAAGATCAATATTGTTGCATAGGTTCAATAGCACGTTCAAGGATCAATAGGGCATAATAAATCAAAGGGCATCAATTCAGCAAGTGCTTTGAGCACATGACAATATTTTATTTTCATAGTCAAAGATCATATCATATTCACATTTCAATTCTTGTACACTTAAAAACACCAAAATCAGAGACAATTACAGAGCATCAATATAGCAACAAAGGCATGAGAAAGGACCAAATTAGCTTGCAAGTTAAAAGTGCACACAAACCACAAGCAAATTCCCATTCGGTTATAAATAAGAATTGAGAAATTACCATGCCAGCTCACCACTCATCACACCATCCTCATCCTCTCCCTTTACCTGCACAAATTGACAAGAAATTGTTAGGGGAAGAAAGAGAAAAAGGAAAACAGAATGGGGGTGGATAAGAAGGAAATGAATTAGTTAGCAAGAGGGGGGGGGGGGGGGGCGCTCACAACTCTCTCTTGCTCTCACAGAATTCATTCAAACTCTCATTTTCCTACCCTCATCTTCTATCATTCAAGAAAATCTCTCTTGAATTCCCCTCACACACTCTTGACACACATAAAAAAAAACAGAAAAATCTCCAAAAAAAAAGACAGCTAAAAATTTCTGAGATTGACACACTCAAATTCACTCAATCTCTCCCTTTCATATACATACAAACATAATGACCTTTCTCTCTGGGGTAGAATCTTTTTCTTTTTTTGGCACACACATGCAAAAATCCTTACCTCTTACTCACTCTCCCATTCGTTTTGACACACACTCTCTCCTTAAACACTCTTTCAGTCTCTCTCAAGAGGAGCATAGCAGAAAACCCTAGAAAAAAATGAACTAAAAAATTTCATTTTCTCAAGGAAAAAGGAGAAGAACGATGGAGAGAAAAGTACCTGCAACCTTGAGAGAGAAAACCCTTACTTGAAAACCGCCATTGTTGTCACCCCTATTCTTCATTTTGAAACCAAAATCAAACACTTTTCTTCGAATTTTATGAGGACTTTTAGGATTGAGGGGGTGGGGATTCCAAATATGATATTATTTCGGTGAAAAGAAGGTTTCTTGGACGAGATTCAAGGAAAGGATCGAAGGAGGAGAAGCGCTAGTCCGAGAAGAGGGAGAGCTCGTGAGAAGGGAAGAAGAAAGCAGAGAAGAAGAAGGGGAAGTTGATTAAAAAGAAGCCATTTTTATTCAAAACGACATCGTTTTGGAATGGGTAACTTCCTTTTTTTTTTCAATTTAGTTCATTTAAGCGTGATTTGTGCAATTTTGGACGTATAACTGTCATTTTTATTTGATTTGGGATAATTTTATTGTGATTTATGCTAAATGAGGCATTTTAATTAATTTACATATTGTTTATGTGGTTATGATGGTGTTTGGTTGATTTAAATGATGATTTTGCTTAAAGTTTGGATTTTTATTGAAAAGGTTTCATTTTTGATTAATAAAAGATGGTAAGTTAGGTTTATGTTAATCATATATACCTTAATGATTTACTTTCACGGATATTTTATGCTTGAGTGATTTGAGTTACTAATTTCATGTTAAAGTTGAGATTTTTGTTTATTATAGCATGATAAAGTGAATAAAGTGATGATTAGGATGTGATTTTGAGCTTGTTTTTTTGATCATGTTAATTTTGCTTAGTTTCCTTGTGATTCATGTTATAAATGAGCATGTTTGTTGAATGCCTACATGTTTGTGTTGTTATGCGGTTAATTTAATGTTAAATATGCTAGTTTAATGATTAATGTGTTGATATTGCTTAAAGATTTGCTTTATGGTCTAAAATAGTGGTTTTTCTTTGCTAATTAAAAATAGAAATTGGGATTGAGGCTAAAGATTGAACTTTTAGTGAAAATTGTGTTTATTCATGGCAAATTGATTTTGAGATCTTGATGTTCGAGTTGGGAGTAATTTAAATCGATTTCATAATTTCGAATTGAGTTAATTCGGATTTGGAAAATTAAGGTTGTGACTTAAAGCTATGATTTTTCCTTAAATTAAAGATGACTTGAGGATGACATGTTAAGACACTTTGGGTCATTCTTAATTTTTGGAAAAGCAAAGCTTGGAGTTAAAAACCCAATTTTTCAAACTGGAAATAACTTGAAACAAATCGATGAATCCTTTAAATGACTTTCAATTTGGGAATTAAGATTTTGAGTTTAAAGATTTGATTTCCTAAACTAGGTCTAGATGCAGTGTATGTATATCCCATGATCTATATTCCCATTTGTTTAAATTCAATTTGTTCTTGCTTTGGTCCTTGATTTTGAATTTGCATCTTGATTTGTTTTGGTTCTTTTGCATCTTTGGATTAAGAGTTTGTATGCTTCCTGAACTTTGCTGATGGTTTTCTTAGTGTGCAGAAAAGGTCCCCAGTATACTCAGTCCGACCCATAAGTCTTTATTTCTCTTTAGTTATTGTTAATTTGTTAATTGGCCCAATTGGACCTTGGTTTGTAATAATTTAGTAATTTAGAATAGAGATAAAGTAGAGCCTAATTGCATGCATATCATATTTACTTGTCATAAACTATATCTGTTTGCATATCATACCACCTTAATTCAGTTAATGACCATAACCCTTCCGAAGAAGGGGCATTCAATGAGTGGTCGAGTTTTCGGGGCCACTTAATGTCTCTGAGAATGAGATGGCTTCTCGGGATGCGTCGGGGCTCCGAGCATATATCCGGGGAAGTGCTTTCAAAAACCCGGGTTACGCGAGTTAACTCTAATAATTGGACTTTGCAGTCATCATTTGCATACATGCATTAATCTATAGATAAAAAAAGAAAAAATCTAAAAAAAAAAGGTAAAAAATCAGAAAATTAAAAGAGGTAATAAAAGGTTTTTTTCAAAAAAGGTTTTTCTCAAATCATGTTCTCTTATTCAATTTTCAAAATTAAGAAATAGGTAATTTAGGAGTTTTCAAGATAAGCATTTTCAAAAAAGGAATGTTTTTTTTAATTAAGCAATCCAAAAGAAGATTTTGGAAGTTAATAAAATTGGTCAGGTTTTTTGGAAAAATGAAAAAATGGTAAAAAGATTTTGTCACAGCATTTTCAAAATTTGTTTTCGGTGCGGAAGATTCAACAAGAGAACAAACAGTGAAAGAGAATCAACACATAATTGATCGACGGTGTTCGGTCATATTCTTTGAATTCTCGACATTCGTTTTAAAAAAGTGCTTTTATTTTCTTTGATAACCCTTTTAATAATAATCAAGAATAGGATTAAAAGCAACCCACTTTTCTTTTCGACCCAGTAGATCTAGTTAGACTAGAGGTACCGTCACTTGACGGGCGACTCGGGGGTGCTAATCCTTCCCCGAGCGTAATCGACTTCCGAACCTAGATTTAGGTTGCAAGACCAGACCTTAGGTTTAGTGGGTCCACTGCCGAGCTTTGAACTTTACTTAGCTTAGGTGGCCTTTAGGTGACTAATCACACCTTAAAAAAGATTAGTGGCGACTCCTCCTTTCCAACGTCGTCTCGGTAGGGTTCCCCGGACTCGAACGTTTCGACATCATGTCTTCAAGGCTATGGAGAAGCCTTATCTTCAATCCTTCGCGATTTAAACCCAATCCTCAATCCTCAATTCTTGCTTCTTGAAATAATTCTTCAATAGTCTTCATATCTTCAAATTAATTTCAATAAATCTTTAATCACGAACTTCGAATTTCCAAATCTTCACTCAAAATTGTTAAGTCCATATTTGTGACAAAAGTCATCAAATTAGCTCCAAAAATAGTGAAAAACAAGAAGTTTCCACTTTTCTTCTCTTCGAGACCTAAAAACACAAATACTTACAAAATAGGGTTAAATCACACATAAAAGTACCAAAAAGCATAGGAAAATGATCATAAAAATAGGGTTAATTTTGGCTCGATCATATTTTCCCCCACACTAAATCTTTGCTAGTCCCTAGCAAACTAGTGCATAAAAACTAAACCTAATGCAAATAATTTTCTACAAAAAAATCAATTTGGAATGCATACACATATCAAGGATCAATGCAATTATGAAATCAAAATAACAAAGAATAATAAGAGCACTCAATTCAAAAGATCAAGAAGTAGCAAGCATCTTTATTCTTAAGTAACCATAATTAAAGTAGTTCTAATCACTTACCATCCATCACATCCTATAACCACTACTTACCATAAGCTTATGTTTTCATCTTTAACTCCATTACTCAAAGGAAAATAATATCATGGATACAAATCAAGGGTTTTCGTGGGTTATAATAGATTTTTAAGGGTAATTTTTAGAAAATAAGGTTACTAACCTTGAAGTGTTAATGATTTAGGGTTACTAACTCCCTTTTCTTTTTATTTTTGAGGTTACTAATGTCAAAACGTTCGGGTCCGGGGAACCCTGCCGAAACGACTATAAAATGAGGAGTGACCACTAATCTTTTTTCCTAGGTGTGATTAGTTACCTATTGAATAACCTAATGGTCTAATGAGGTCTCGAGCTTGGCGCAGGACCCACTAAACCTATATGTCCAGCCTCGTAACCTAAATTTAGGTTCGGGAGTCTATTACTCCCGGGGAAGAATTAGCACCCCCGGGACGCCCGTCAAATGGCGGTACCTCTTAGTCTAACTAGAACTAGTGGGTTAAAAGAAAAATTGGTTGCTTTGAATCCTAATCTGAATTATTAAAGAAATTATTATAAAGAAAAATAAGAAATCAATTTGCAAAAACAAATTTAAATGTCGAGAATTTTGAAAGAATATAATCGAACTATCGTTAATTAATTATTCCTTTAATTCTCTTTTACTGTTTGTTCTCTTTTTAAATCTCCCACACTAGGAAAATATTTTGAAAAATGCTGTGTCAAAACTCTTTTTTCCATTTTAGATTTTCAGAAAACTTGATTAATTTTAATAATATTCCAAAATCTTCTTTTGGGTTTATTTTTAAAGAAAAACATTCTTTTCGAAAATGCTTACCTTGAAAACTCTTGAATTACCAAATTTTATTTTTCGAAAACTAAATAAGTGAACATAATGAAGAAAACATTTTTCAAAACCCATTTTATTACACCTTTTAATTTTGTATTTTTCCCTTTTTTTGGATTTTTCTTTACTTACTTAACCTATATCTTAATTAATGCATGTATGAAATGTTGAATGCAAAATCCGGTTATTAAAGTTGACTCACGTAGCCCGGGTTATTGAAAGCCCTTCCCGGGATATATGCTCGGAGCCCTGACGCATCCCGAGAAGAACCGTCTCATCCTCGGAGACATTCAGTGGCCCCGAAAACTCGATCACACACTAAAAGCCCCTTCTTCGGAAAGCTACGGTTATCAACCGTCATTTAGTGGCATGCCATGTAACAATTAGATTTACTGAAAATAAATATGAAATGCATATGCTTAAATTTCTACTTTGTCTCTAAACTAAAGTAATTATTAAACTAACTTAAATTATTACAAAACCCAGATACTTAATTGAATAGAAATTAAACTAACAAATAAAAATTAATTAAAAGCTAAGGGCCAAATTGGACAAAGTAGGGACTTTTCTGCACATCAAGAAAGCCATTAGCAAAATTCAGGAACCAAGGAGCACAAATTGAAAACCAATGATATAAATCGAGCACCCAATTGCATGATTTTAACACAAATTCTAAAATCAGTGATCAGATTGCGCAAATAACAAGTAAAATCTTAAATCTAGGGCTTCATCGCACAAATCAGAAGATAAAATCTAAAATCAGGAACTTAACCGAGTAAGGAGGAAAGTAAAAGTCTTTAAAAGAACATGAATACAAGCTAAGGTTCTTACATAGCTTAAATTAGAACTTTTTATTTATTTAACCAACCCAAAAATCAATCTTTAGACCCAAAATTTTAATTTTGAATTAGAATTAACTCCAAAATGATCCATTAACCCCCTTTTAAACTAGTTTTAATCTAAAAATTAGATTCTTGATGCAAAGCTTTGATTTTCAAATGAAAGTAGCTCAAAAAGAATTCCAAGCTAATTTTAATTTAAAAATTCAATCTTTAAATCAAAAATTTAACTTTATAGTTAAAGTTAATTCAAAAAGGAGATCAAGAATCCATTTTTGAGTTAACTCTAATTCAAGAATTAAGATTTGATTTTCAAGTTCAAATTAAATCTAAAAAAGGTTCAATCAAATCAAATTCTAAACATCACTATTTTTGGTCTTTCAAAACTTAAACCATGCCATAAATAAATAAAGACAACAACTTTAATAAGAAAACAAATAAATTGGAATATTAAGACCTAGATCTACATGAATGTTTATTAAATCCAACCTATTTACTAGAAAAGGAAAGAAATGAGCACCAAATTGATTAATAAAGCAAACAAAAGAAACCAAACGTAAAATGACATAAAAAATGGATTAAATTGAAATAAAAAGGAATTTAAGTGCAAACAGTGTGAATATGCATACCTGAAACAGCGTTGTTTCAACTCCAATTCCCCCTTTTTAATTAACTTCTTATTCTTCTTATTCTTCCCCGCGTTTTCCCTGAACCCTAATCTCTCCCCAGCCCTCAAAACCAGTGATTCCAACACAATTGGTTTCCAAATCACAAATCCAAATAGTCAGATTTCAAAACCCCTCAGAAAAAAAACCAACAAAACGTTAATCTTTAGCTTTGAATCTCGGAAACCAAGAGCAAAGGGAGCGAAGCAATCTTTGAGCCAATCCGTAGGATTTACTCTTTTGATCTAATGTAAGTCCCTGTCTTTACTCTAGTTTTCCTTTTTTTTTTTGGAATTTTCAGAGAAAAAAAACAAGAACCCTAGTTTTTTCCCAAAATCGTTTTTTCTAGAACCGTACCAGGCGCTCTCAATAACCCGGTATTTAAAGGGTGAAATCCCAATCTTTCCTCATCGTTGGATCTCTGCCCTTTCTCTATCTTACGGTTTTCTCTTTTTTTTCCCTCTAATTTCTTTCTGTTGGTAGCAGGTGGAAACGATAATATCAATTGCTGAGGTGATGAGATGATGAGCTGTCCAGGTAATTTCTCAATTTTTAAACCGTTTTTTTTTCCCATTCTTCCCGTCTTTTCCTTCCACTAACAGATTTTTTTGCCTTTGTTGTACAGGTCAGAATTAGGATAAGGAAGAGGGAAGACCTGTAGAATCATCGTGGAAGGCCAGTTAATTTTTGTTGTTCGTTTGGAATTGAAGAATTTTGGTTGTTTTGTCCTTTTATGTGATCTGTTGAGGGGAAATTTGTGTGCCCGAGTTTTGATTTGTTGGACTATATATGACTTTGCCCTGTTGACATGATCCTGCATTCTTATGCATTTAGCTTCCTTACACCTAAGCACACTATATACTGGCAAAATTGGATGTATTCGCACTATATTATAGCCTAATGACTAGCTTGTATGGCTTGATTTACATGAGCGATTCCTGTTGTTTCATACATTGGGTTATTTTGCTCGTTTAACCACCCTTTTCTGTAACTCTCTTTATCATATGTGCTGCCTTAAATTGCCTACTTCCTTATGCACGCTCTTGATTTTGCCAACCCAATTTCTCTGCTTTCAAATTGCCATCAACTTTGAAATGTGAGCTTGCCATGTTGACTGTTTCAATTTTTTGAATTGATTGCACATTTGACCCTTCTTGTCACACCATTTACTTACCTGCAGCTTAGCTCTCCCCTTGTTGAATTTCTTATGCTTGAATTGACTCTGAGCACTTGATGAAAACAGCTGCTAACTTATCTTAACTTGCCTTTTTGCTTGATTGTTTTAACCTTACTACTTGTGTTTGTCTATGTATCCTTTACTGCATTAATGCTCTGGGTTACGGAGATTAAATGATGCTAATCCCATTCTCATGTCTACATTTGAGTGCAAATTGCTATCTAATATAAGCTCATTTTGCATGATAGCCTTTTGATGACAACTGTGGATTATTAACTCTACTTTGCCTTTTCTGTGTTCAAAGTAGGCCTACTCTTGTATATTAAGTACCTAATGAGACAAGTCCTTTAAGGAAGGGATTCGATCAAAAATGCCAACGCATATTTATGATTCATGAATAACATGTGCTACTAAATGCATATATGACTAATGGCCCAATGAAAGTAAATATGACATGCTTGATAAGAAATGCACCAGAATATGCTTAATGTGATTAATGATCAAAATATAAATATGAAATGAACCAAAATATGCTTAATATAAATAAATTGATTACACTTAATAAAATAAGGAAAATGACCTAGCTAATTGAGAACCAAACCAAATACTAAGAAACCCTTATTAATCAGGCTAAACAAAATTCATTAAACCTAAAGTAACTTTGAACAAGCCCAAAATTGGGTGTCTACAACTGCCCTTCTTTGGGCATTTTCTGACTAACAGGCAGTTTACAAAAGAGCATTTTGTATACTTTCCATAAGTAAGGAAATATGCAAGGACGTAGACACCCATTTTTGTGTGTGTGTGGACAGGTAGTTCTTTTAAAACGAAATTAAACTTTTGAGACGAAAACCCTTGATCAGAGACGTCGAGCTAGATTTTTTAAAAAACAAGGCAAGATTTTGAATTATAATAGAAACTCTCGACCAGAGACCTAGAACAGGAATTTAAAGTGAAACAAGATATTTAAAACAGAAACTCTCGACCAGAGACCTCGAACAGGATTTTAAAATGGAACAAGAAAGGATTTTGAAGAAAACTCCCGGCTAATGACCTCGATCAGGATTTTAAAGTGAAACAAGATATTTGAAATAGAAACTATCGACCAGAGACCTCGAACAAGATTTTATAATGAAACAAGACTTTGAACTGAAAACATAACAAGATTTTGGAAGAAAACTCTCGGCGAGTGATCTTGATCAGGATTTTAATGTGAAACAAGATATTTGAAATAGAAACTCTTGACTAGAGACCTCGAACAGGATTTTAAAATGAAACAAGATTTTTTAATTAAAACAGAAACTCTCGACCAGAGACCTCGAACAGGATTTTAAAATGAAACAAGATTTTTGAATTAAAACAGAAACTCTTGGCCAGAGACCTCGAATAGGATTTTCAAATGAAACAAGATTTTTGAATTAAAATAGAAACTCTCGACCAGAGACCTCGAACAGGATTTTCAAATGAAACAAGATTTTTGAATTAAAACAGAAACTCTCGACTAGAGACCTCGAACAGGATTTTAAAGTTGTTTATACCTCAATTTACAATTGAGGGTAAATTCATCTTCACATAAATATAATCAAGATGTGTGGTCAAGATTATGTCAAAAATCCTAAAGAAACTTGGTTTCTGAAACACGCTAGTTCTGATAGAATTAGGAAAATCTTGTAATTAATTACAAGGGCTGAAATTAATTAATTATTAAATAAATAATAATAATTTTCTTGAATAATTATTATTAAAATCACCACATGTGCCGCCCCAACCTAGGAGAGTGGCAAAGAAAGTCAATCGGAAGCAGTTTCCTTTAATATTGTTGGCTACTAGGCAGACAAACAAGTAAAAAAGGAAAACTGCTTGTCATCTACCCATGAGATGAAAAATACCTCATGAACTTACATAGCAAGGCCTAAAGTCGTCTCCCATGTAGTGGAGAAGCCGCCCTCTGCCCTGGTGAGAGATATTTTTCTCTTCCTGCAGGAAGGAGGCATAAAGCTAAAGTTTGTCAGCAAAAAGAAACATTTATGCACGTGAGAGAGGCATGAGATTTTCAACCTCACACCTCCTCCATATAGTCGAGCAACCATAGTGGAAGAATCACCTAGCCTTTTTCCCCTCCCCGGGAGGCGAAATTTTAACTTTGTATTTTGTTCAATTAAGGACAAAACGGTAAAATTGATCAATTGATGAGGCTAGAGGCTGCGATTTCAACCAAGGAGCATACCGTGATAATCCTTGAGCTATGTAGATCATCTTGGTAAAGTTTCACCTCATTTTGACATCGGAGTAAAAACTTATGCCTGGTTTTCAGTTGTGGACATTTTGGGGAGTGAAACCAAATTCACCATGGTAGATAGCTCGAATTCACTTGGAATTTTTTCCATAGTCTTATGGAGATAATCTTAGCCTACTGGTGAAATTTTGGTTTATTCCGAGATCGTTTGCATTCTTTTCAGTTAAGGACATATGGCTTTGTCACCCCGGTTTAAGCCATTTTCTTAATTAATTGTTATTTTCATGATTTGAAAAGCTAAATATGGCTATGTATGAGTAATTTCGTGGCCTTGATGATCAAAGTTCAATTCATGATCTTAGTTGGCGCCTACTTAGTCAGATTAGCTGATTTCAGCACAAAAGAAGCAACGAAGGCATGCTGCAATGTGATAGGAAGAAGGAAGAATTATCATCAACTACCCAGGAGGAAGACTTTCATCTCCCATTCAAGCAGAGTGGCGCCCTAGCATCTATTTTGCCCTCTCCCTAGTAGTTGGAAGCAATCAGAAGGAGAAAGAAACTTCACTGCACCTTCTTGGAAGTTGTCATCTACCTAGGAGGAGGAATTCACCTTCTTCAGCAAGGCAAGCCCATTAATGCCAAAGCCCATGCCGCCCCCTATATAAGGAGGCCATTCTCAGGTTTTAGGCAGATATCAATCATCTCAAAAACCAGCTCCTGCAGCTACAAACTTGCTCCGTGCAAAAAACCAAGCTCCGTGCTTATTTTCTCTCTGGCTCTGCGCCATTTTCAACCTGTTCATCACGAGTTCTTACTCGTTCATCAAATTTTCCTTGTTCAGATCTTGTCTCAGGACAATCAAACACTTTTTTACTGTTTTTCTCTTGTTTCAATCTTGTCTCCGGACATACAAACACTGTACACGTGTTTCTCTCTTAGAAATAACAAATCAAACTGTTATTTTCTTTTCAATTTCAGTTGCAATCAAAGCAGATATCTCAGATCTGATCTTATTAGAGGAAGGCCCAGTTATGAGAAGTAGTTTTGTACGGATCCAATGATTTAAATGCCCTGGTGTGACTTTCATCCAGTCCCCACAATCGCTCTGATCTTTTGATCTGCTGTTCCGCGCACCAGATCCAGTTTCTTACAACCACTTCGTCAATTTTAGCAAATTGACTGGCACGCCTTTATGCTGTCATAAAGAATTCTCCACGAGAACTCTAGCAAGAGATTTTTGGCGCAACATCTCTTTTTGGCACGCCCGATGGGACCAGTACACTTACTCTCTCCCTCTCTCTCTGTGTCTCCCTACATAGTCGGCGATCCCCGGCTTCACTTCTCCTAGTCACTCAGCAAGGTGTCTGCCTCACTCAAAGGTCCACACAACTCACTTCCCCTGATGCTTGAAGTAGGACAAGACAGCAGATCTCTCCTCCTCCAACGCCTCAGGGTATATTTTCTTTACTTTTTCTTTTCTCCTCCCATCTTTCTAAGTCCTACCAAGTGGCAAACATGCCACCTAAGGTTGATGAAGGTAGATCTAGCCATGGTATGCAAACTAGAAGCAAAAACGTGGCTGATCCTTTGGAGTTTGATTCAAAGATCTTGTTGCAATATCTCACTGAAGCCATGAATGAAATTTCTTTGGGACATGAGCAGAGGATGCAGCAGCTTATGAGATCTATGGATCAAATGAACAGATCTCATGACCAACTTAAGGAGGCTAATGACTCACTTAAGGAGCATATGGTTCAAGACCATGAGAACATCTTGACTCAGATTGGTCAAGTAGAAGATAGACTCGAGGGGCAGATCCAACAAGTAGCCCAAGATCCGAGACAAGTCAACCTGCCTGCACTTCTCCCTCCACCTGTGGCACCACATGCTAATAATGGTACCAACCAAGGGAGAGTTCAACCTCAAGTGGAGGTAGTGAAGAAACCCCTTTCGTCTTGTATCCTTTAGTTAAATTAATTTACTTCTCATTTTGGTCATTTGCGCATCCAGGGGCATTTTGGTCATTTACGCATCCGAGGGCATTTTGGTCACTTCAAGTACATTTTTAAGATAGAATAGCTAATTAAGGAATCAAAATTTTAGGATGGGCACTTTTAGCATTTTTATGCATTTTACGGTTTAACTTCATTTAGTAGTGTTGCATTTTAGTTTTTAAATCAATTTTATCTTTTAATTCACATAAGAAGCATTATGATCACCTTCTAGTGTAGTTCATTTAGCAATCCTCTGTCTAATTAGCAGTAATCGTTGATTGGTGAAAAGGAAAAGATAAAATGCTTTTATTAGTTGCACCTTGCATATTAGTATAGTCCATTTTTGAGATTACATTTGCATATACCTTGAGGGTCCAAATTAGTAGTTTGGTTAAGCCTGATGCATTATTTTGGGTTTTGGCATTGCATACATATATTTCATTGCATTCAAAATATACAAAAGTTATTGAATATCGAAAGAGGAATTTCATTATTACTTTGTTCTTTTTTACATTGTAGGAAATTTAGAAATTTATAAATCCCATGTTACAAGAAGAAAAATAACAAAGTACATTGCTGCATTGCTAGGCCCATTTGAGGTGCTTTCTTGATTCCAGCTCTTATCTTCCAAAAACATGGACTTTGAAGGGAAGAATGCACCACCTGCAGGATCAAGCACAAAGAACAAAAAAAGAAATGTAAAATGTGCCCCCATGACCCAAAGGCATGTCCAGTATTGAATAGTGCACACACCAAAGGAGCAAAAAGCATATGTGCTTGGGGAAAAGTTACTATTGGCCAAGTTGAACACAAGGTGTGAGATCCAGTCTCAGCCTTGAGATGTCAACAAGGCCATGGAAGCAAGAACAAGTATGTTAGTAATAGACACCAAAAAAACAACACAAAGGAACAAGATGCATATCAGGAGCAACAAAACAGTTTCAAAGAGAGGACAAGCATTTAAAGTGCAGCTCAGAGACTAAATTGAGATAAGGTCTAGATCACAGCAAGCTCAAGTAAGAAAGTAGAGATTATACAACAACAGAGCAGTTTAAACAGTACACAGCATGGACATTTAATCAAGGAAGACCCAAGAAATTGTAGTTGAACCCGGAATGCAAATCAGGCAAAAAATGGAATCAACAGCAATAATTGACAAGGGAATGCAGTAACATAAACATGTGTAGGAATGCACTTGACAAACAGAAAAATAGGAATGACAAAAAAGCCAAGCAATCTCAGGCCTCACAAAGCACTCTACAGCAAAAAAGGACAGCTAGGCGCTTTCATTCAGTATTCACAATCATGCACTGTAGTACTCATTAATAGGCAAACATTTCCATTTAGTTTTGTAGTTGGCACAAGCTTAGTCAAACCTTATCACTTTTAGCAGGCATCATGCATTTGCAATTTTGCATACATACCAAAACTAGGTCCATTCTCATATTTTGTGTACCATTAACAATACTCCAAAACTGAGCATTAGTATAAAGACTTGATTTACACTCGCCAATTCAGGGCATTCATCATTACATTACATGTAGACTTAATTCATTTTCTGGAGTACATCAAGACATAGCACCACAAGCAACAGCAGAAAGGTCAACCCATTTCAGCAAAGAAAAATTCCCAATTTGCTAACCAAATCCTAAATTCTAGTAGGATCATGGAGAGAGAGGGATACCTAGGTGATGACATGTCCTCATCCAGCTCACCCTTCCAGAGCTTGAACCTGCACAAGAAGACAAAAGAAGTTGAGAGAGGGGATAGCTAGCAAAAAAAAAAAAAGGGAATCAGTTAGAGGGGAAGGATAAGAACCCAAAACAGATTTCTCTCTCTAGAGAGGGAAAGAAATTCTCGAACCCTCCATACCAAAAAAATCAATCGCATACAAAACAAGCACAGAAAGAGAAAGGAGATAAAAAAAGGGTGAGGGTAGTCTCTGAATTCAAAAAAAAAAAGAAAAGAAAAGAAAAAACACCAAAAAACCGAAAACTTTACTCTCTCCCTGATCATCAACCATCAACAAAAAACACCCACCCTCTCCACACATACATAAGACGATACACTGATTCCCATTTTTTTTACACAGGCAACCACCAAGCTTTCGCTCCCATTTGAACAAAAAAAAATCATCACACGTCGATACAACGATATACACAGAAAAGAAAGAAAAAAGCTCTCTCGAAGAATTCTCCTCTTTCTCACACCCTCCTTCTCCCTCCATAACGACAACCTCTCTCTCCCATTTTTCGCCATTAAACACACACACACCAGAAAAAATCTCAAAAAATTGGAGAGACACTCATCCAAAAGAGTACGCAGAACTCAGTCAAACGCCCTCCCCTTCTCTCCTTTTCTCAACTCCCTGCTCGAAAAAAAAAAAGGCTTGAAGCTAGGATTCTAAAAAACTTGGGAATATCTAAGGCTCGAGTTAGCGCCGAAAGCCTTAAAAGCTAGAAGCTTTCGACTGATTAGAGGTCGAAACGAGATTGGGTAGAAGAAATTGGGCCGGCAGAGTCATGAAGGCTGTGGGTTCGTGAAGCGACGGAAGAGAGAGAGCTAGGGTTTCTTCTAGGATCTCAACGAAGAAGAAGAACTAAAAAGGGGAAGGGAGAAACTCGACTAAAGAGGAGAAGTGGAGATTAAACGACACTATTTAAACAGGTGAGATTTCTTTTTTTCCTCAATTCAGTCTTTCAACTTATTTATTCCTGCGATTTGAGGCTGATAATATTTGATTGCTGCAATTTGGGACGTATCATGCTTAATTGTTGCAATTTCAGACTTGATTATGTGAGATTGCTCTAATTGGAACTTGTTTAGGTTTTTTATGCTAAATATAAACTTTTTTTTTTAGTTATTTGGTCTTCTCCATGTTAGATCTAAATATAAATCCTAGCTTTTAACCTCCAAGATTAAATCTTGAATACTTTGTTGAATAAATTTGTCTTTGTGTTGGATTAGAGGTTGAGTTTAAGTTTCTTGGCCATGGATTGTTTAAGATTAGGTCCTTTAGCCTAAAAATTGGATTTTAATTTGATTGGTTGATGATGTTTGATATGTTTGCAATTTTGATTTGAAAATGCATGATTTTTGGGTATTTATGTTTCAAAGGTTGAATCTTTTGGTTAATTTAAGTGTGTAATGTCAAAGCTTGGATTTTTTATGTTTATATCAACATGAAATTGATCTCTATGTTAATCAAGCTTCCTAATTCTTTGATTGAATTCCCTTTGTGTTAGAATGTGAGATCTATGTTTGAAGATGCTTGTTTGCTCAATTTAAAAATGGGAATTTAATTAATGGAGCAATTTTGATTTGAAAATGGGAGCTTTTGATAAAGATTGTGTTTGCAAGTTGAATTTTTGGACACATTAAATGAAATTTGTTTATTTGTGGTAATTAAGGTTTTTAAGAGTTAATTGAATATTGGACCTTAAATCTTGATTTCCAATTAAGCTAATCTTGATTTGGAAATGGGGTCTTAACTTAAAGTGAAGATTTTCTCAAATTGAAATTAGCTTGAAGATGATATATAAGACACTTCGGGCTAATTTCAATTTTAAGGAAATTGAACTTGGAGTTAAGACCTAATTTCTTGAATAGAGGTTAATAAGAATAGACATTGACAAATTTTTGGAATTATGGTGGTCACTTGGTAAATTTAGGTCCTTGATTTGTATTGATGAGGTGTAAATTGCGTTGTTGTTTCCTGAATATCACTGATCATTTTCTATAGTGTGCAGAAAGGTCCCCAGCAAGCCCAGTCCGGCCCAAAAGTCTTTTTTTTTTCCTTTAGTTATTGTTAATTCGTTAATTGGTCCAATCGGACCTTGGTTTGCAATAATTTAGTAATTTAGAGTAGTACTAAAGTAGACCTTAGATGCATGCATATCATACTTATCTGCCATTGATTATATCTGCTCGCATTTCATGCCACCTTTAAATTCAATTAATGACTGTAACCCCTCCGAAGAAGGGGCATTCTGTGAGTGGTCAAGTTTTCGGGGCCACTGAATGTCTCCAAGGATGAGACGGCTCTTTTCGGGATGCGTCGGGGCTCCGAGCATATATCCCGGGAAGTGTTTTTAAAAACTCGGGTTACGCGAGTTAACTTTAATAATCGGACTTTGCATTCATTATTTGCACACATGCATTCATATAGAGATAGAAAAATATCAAAAAAAAAAAGAGAAGAAGAATAAAAGAGGTAATAAAAATGTTTTCAAAAAATGTTTTTCAAATCATGCTTTTTTATTTGATTTTCAAAATTAAGAAATTGGTAAATCAAGAGATTTCAAGGTAAGCATTTTCAAAAAAGGAACCTTTTCTTAAGCTAATCCGAAAGAAGATTTTGGAAAATAAGGTAACTCCCAAAAGAAGATTTTGGAAAATAAAGATACCCAAAAGAAGACTTTGGGAAATTAATAAAATTGGTCAAGCTTTTAGAAAAATCAAAAATTGTAAAAGGATTTTGTCATAACATTTTCAAAATTTCCTTTTCAAAGAGAAACGGATCAACAAGAGAGCAAATAGTGAAAGAGAATCAGAATAGAATAAATCGACCGTGTTCGATTACATTCTTCGAATTCTCGACATCGGTTCCAAAAATGGTTTTATTTTCTTTTTATAACCCTAATAATAATAAATATCAACGATTAAAAGCAACCAATGTTTCTTTTCGACCCAGTAGATCTAGAAAAACTAGAGGTACTGTCACTTGAGGGGCGACTCGGGGGTGCTAATCCTTCCCCGAGCGTAATCGACTCCCGAACCTAGATTTAGGTTATGAGATCGGAGCTTAGGTTTAGGTGGCCTTTAGGTAACTAATCGCACCTTAGAAAAAAAGATTAGTGGTGACTCCTTTTCCAGATGTCGTCTCGGCAGGGTTCCCCGGACCCGAACGTTTCGACAGCTTGGCGACTCCACTGGGGACTAAGAGAGTCAGGCTTCACTTAGTTTAACAAGATCTAGGGTCTTAATAATAATCGGTTGCATTGTGTCCTTTTCTTTGATTACATTGCATTTTCAGTGTTTATTATTGCTTATTACTTGCTTTTGTGGCTTAACTGTGTTTTTCATGTTGTGATTGATTGGTGGTCAGTTGCTAGATTCGGGTTAGGTTGGGGGTTTTTGGTTTAGTATGTCGATAATGGTAAAAGGTTTGTTTGTCCCTTCTGCACCACATCACTTTTTGCATTGCATGCATCAGCTCGAACCCGAAGCTTGAATTGTATACCCTTAGCTCGCGGGCAGATTGCTAACCTTCGTGGGGTCAATTAAGATCCCCGTATGGATTATGTGAAATGCCTCCACTCGAATTGAACCCTTTTTCAGTGAGCCTATAATGGGTGAGAATCGGAGGCCTTACTAGCCTGGAGTGGGCGACAGTGAGGACAATTCGGGAACCTTTAGAAGTCTAACCGAAGCCCAGCATATAGAAGTGAGAAAGCTAGCCCGTATAAAGACAAACCCGTGAGGATGAGTGCAATAGGACACAAAGAAGGGACATTTCCAACCTTTTACTTTTCACTGACTTTCTGAGATTGGACTGTAGAACGAGTAATGATATTACTCGCATTAGGAGACCACCTGCCCCAGGGCTATTTTTGCCCAATTTCTTGGCTTTTAAATTATGTTATAGTAAGTGGGGCCCACTTTTCATTTATTTACCGCAATTTCGAGATTATATTCTTTTTGGCTTTACTAATTTGTTTCCTTTGCCTTGTTTTGTTTTTTTCTTCTTCCCGCATTTCTTTTTCTACATTGCATATAGGGATCCATTCCGTAGCATTTTCAAGATGAAAGAGAAGCGTTTGGATAAGAACACATGGGGAGATTCCGTCGGAGAAGGGCAGTTCCCGTGGGAAGAGCATGAGCACATCAAGAAATTCTTTGTGGTATAGCAGAAAAGGAGAGGGGATTGCTTAGAAAAGGGGTTTGTGCCAGTATTACCAGAAGCGATTAGTTTATCACTGCTTTCTTTGCACCATTGTATAAGAAAAGGTGAAGGTCGCTTTAGGGGATGCGCTCAGCAGTTGAGTCTGTGGTTCAGAAGTCATTTCGGGGCTGTAAAAGGGTATCCACTCTACCATGAAGACACTCACAAAAGACCAATTCAAGCGTACCAAGCAAGCAAATGGCCACCAAAGAAAACAGTAAATCAGTGGGTTGAATGGCTTCGGGCTCTGACATCACAAGGCTGGGATTGGAAGCCTCGATTTATGGAGCAGCATGAAGAACGGCATTTGAGTAATGAAGAACCGTGGCATCCTCTGGTTGGTCTTACTGCTGTCACTAGTTATTCGCCTCTAATGGTGCGGAGACAGCTCGGGTCTGCACAGTATGTTCCCTTAACACATGGGCTTCATAGTGTTGATTTTGAGTTTAAGTCAGCAAGGATAAGCTCAGGGCAAAGGAATTGGTTCAAAAGTATAAAAGGGCCCACTTTATGGGCACAGGAATATACACAGATATGGAGGAACCTGAGTATTTGGAGTGGCAGAAGCTAAGAGTCAAGGATGTTGTGCTCACACTAGCTCTCGAGGTGAAGAGGTTGAGAGAAGGAGAAGTGATAAAGGAAATGGAGATTGATAAGCAAACACTGATTCGGGAGAAATCAGAAGTGGTGAAAGAAAGGGAGATGTACAAAGAAAAGGTCAGGGTGGCCGAAAGTCAAGTTGCCTTGAAGCAGCAAGAAGTAGAAGGTTTGCAAGAAAAGGTGTAGATCGACAAAGATGAATTAGAACTGGAAAAGGAGTTGCACAAGGAAACCTTCAAAGTGTCCGAGAGTAGGGACAGGTCTTGGAAATGGGCAAAAAAGGAGTTGAAGTTGGAGACAGAAACTAACAGGGAAGTAGAACTCTTGCACCGAGACCATGTGCGGGAGATGAAGAAACAGAAGAAAGAAGCAAGCGATCGGGAAGCAAAGTACCTCCAGCACATTGCAGACTTGACAGAGCAGAATATCAAACTCCGTTTGGAAAAGGCTGATGAGGTTTTGAAGGGAAGCCAGTTGCAAGAAAAGCTGCAAAAGGTTGAGCAGGAGCTAAAAATCATTAAAGAAGCAAATGGGGTCAATGCAAAAGAACGCGACAAGGCTTTAGAAGATTTAGCTGAGCTCCGGGTGACTTACAACTATATCTATTAGAAGTATGAGATTCTGAAGGAAGGGAATGATGGCAGATGCACATTTTGGAAAGAGAAATGCTTGGCAAAGTTGGACGATATGGAAAAGCTTGTTAAGGACGTGGGTATGATGATTGGGCAAGCTAAACTAATGGAAGCAAGGGCGAGGTGGCTTCGACTTGCTGTGATGCCTTTTGACCGCTGTGGGCGAGAGCTTGCTAAGTTTCTGGAGGATGCCGCAAAACAGTATAGGATGATTATTCAGTTTTATAATCATGGTTTGATATGTTGGAAGGATGATTAGAAATGATGTATTAAACCCTTTTTATGGATGAATGTATTGGGACTCCTTAAAAATCATGTTATTAATCAAATGTCTTTGCTTTTATCCCTAAAATGCTACGGGATGGACCTTTATAGTTTGGATTCATTACACAAGAGAAGAATTTCAATTAGATACTAGATGGTGGTAAGTGAAAATCGGATGTGGGAAAGACAGTAAAGATCTTGGTGGAGGATTCCGGAAGATCTTCTAAGTTGTCTTTCCAAGATTTTGCGATCATCCTTGCATGGCATTCATCATGCATATTCACGCACGCCAACAAGTGAAGGATTTTAACTGGGCACTAGTTTGGGGCAGTTAAAATCCGGATGTGGGAAGTGAAATTCATAAAACTTCGATTGAAGATTCCGGGTTGTTTTGTGCGTTTCATTTTCCTATGGCATTGTAAAACATGTAAAATTTTTTTTATGAGAATTCTCTCTAATTCATGGGTCTTTTAATAATAAAGGTATCAAGATAGCACGACCAAAGAAGCTACATCAAAGAATTCGGCAGTATAATACTAGGTCCAATGCCAGAAAGATGGACGATCAAACTGCTACAATTCAGCAGCTGAAAGAAGGGATAGCTCGCCCATATGAAGAGGCGAAGCGCCGGGAAGAAACTACCAATGCTCAGATGGAGCAAATGAGAGACATGTTAATGCAGCTGATGAAAGGAAAAGGTGTGGAAGGGAGCACCCAGAATGTGGAAGATCCGACTGGAGGGACGCCAGTGGCGAGTACAGGAATGAACAGAGTGGAAACCAAAAACACTAATCCTTTTGCATTCAGTGGAGCACCATTCATGTTCCCACCACCTATAGGAGCGACAACTAGGCACGTGGTGTCGGATCCCCCGGCGTCTAGTGGTACATCATTTGTCTTCCCACCATTATCAGGAGCGGCATCTAGACCAGCTGCTCTAAGACTCCAATGTCTGGTGGATTTCGGTTAGCCTTTCCACCGCCACCTGGGGTGCCAGCCCGGACCTTTAATCCTCTTCCCCCAAAATTCCACATTGGGGCATCGTCATAGCAAGATTATTCTCAGTTGTACCCGCCAGGAATTGCTGCAACTAAGCCCATTGATCTCACAGGAGAAGAAAGTATGAGGGTAGAAGATGAGAAGTTCTGGCGGAAGATTGAAGGATGGATAGAGGATAGACTGAGAAGCATGGATGGAATTCAGGATCTCGGAATTCCTAGTGTGACAAGCACCGCAGTGGCCAAAGGAGTGATCATTCCTCCCAAATTCAAAATGCCAGAGTTTGAGAAGTATGATGGCACGAAGAATCCCTGACATCATATACTTAGTTTCCAGAACAAGATGGCGCTTTTCTCAACCGATGACAAGTTCCTGATGTATAGCTTCATGTTCCATTTTACAGGGTCAGCCATTACTTGGTATAACCAACTGGATCCAAGGAGCATTCAAAGCTGGAGTGACATGACAAAAGCTTTATTAGCACACTTCAAGTATCTAATGGATCTTGCCCCCACTCGGGATACGCTGACAAACATGGCAAGAAAGTCCGACGAATCATTGACGGCTTATGGACAACGTTACAGAGAAGTGGCGCTGATGGTGCCTAGACTCCCCGAATGGGAAGTGAATTCCTTATTCCTAAGGACTCTACCCAAAGAATACTTCAAGGCGCTGCTCCCGAAGATGACAGAGTCATATTCCAGCTTAATCGTGACTGGGGAAGCCATGGAAGCTGCAATGAAAATGGGATACATGGATGATGTAAATGATCATATCAAGAAGAGCCAAAGGAAGAAGGAAGGGGAGGTGCACTCAGTTGGAGAAACCGAATTTAGGCCCAGGAATCAGGGGCAACAGTGTTACCCAAGAAACTACGGGTACAACTACAGGCCTAGAGGATACTATCATCAGTATCAGGCGAACTCCTACTATACTCAGCCTCTAGGGATGTGAGTGCTGTTTGGGAGCACCATTCCAACCAAGGCCCTAAAATCAGCGTCCCAGTGCGCCACTCGCAATTCAATAGAAAGATCCGGCAAACTGGGCAGGAGGCAAAGACCCAGCAAGTGGGAGAATCCCAATTGATCTGATCCCATACACTTATACTGAGATGCTTCCACAATTGCTACAACAGAACTTGTTG
Organism: Corchorus olitorius; assembly: GCA_001974825.2. Taxonomy (NCBI): domain Eukaryota; kingdom Viridiplantae; phylum Streptophyta; class Magnoliopsida; order Malvales; family Malvaceae; genus Corchorus; species Corchorus olitorius. Next base: position 177,681 of record AWUE01021185.1, read on the forward strand.
CAAAGGCTATCGTTTTCAAAGCCTATGCCAAACCCAACAGCTTGGTATGATCGCAACGCCCATTGTGATTACCACTCAAGGACTGAAGGGCACTCGACGGAAAACTGTTGGAGGTTAAAACACGTAGTTCAAGATTTAGTAAGATCAGGAAGGTTGAGCTTTGCAAATGCGATTCCAACAAATCCTTTGCCTAATCATGGTGGGAATCAAGTGAGTATGGTGGGCAGATCCGAAACAGTCAAGAGTCAAGTCAGGAAAGTGGTTACTCCAATGGCCATAGTGTACAGAGCTTTGGTGAAAACAGAAATGATAGGCCCAGGGGAGTTCGGGGAAGGAGAATTGGATGAGATATGCCGGTACCATGGTTTGGGGCATGGAATTAAAAAATGCTAAAGTTTTAGGGAGAAGGTTCAGGACTTAATGGATGATGGGGGAATCGAGTTTTATGTGGAAGGAAAGGAAAAAGAGGTCGGTGTGGTGATAGAGGAGTACATACAACCCTTCATCCCAGCCCCACCAAGGATAAGACCTCAGCCACTTGTGCCAGCTCCATCCATGAGTTCGCCTCAACCTTTTATACCGAGGCCGCCAACGATACTACCCGCTCACATGCAAAGGTCGGAGGTCCCTGAAGTTGTGATCCCTCCACAGCTGTTTCCTTATACGGGCAGTCATTAAGTACCATGGAGGTACGACTGTAGAGTGGTTACGCCGTTAGGAGAAAGCAGCTCAGTAAATGTGACTGGCGTTGGAAGAATGACAAGAAGCGGCAGAGTACACTCGCCAGAAATGGCAGAATCGGTTCAAAAGAGGAATGAGGAAAACGTAATACCGGAAAATAACATGCGGGAACCAGAAAAGGTGGTCAGACCTAGAGAGGAAGAAACAGTTGAAAAACCCGTGTCAGAGCATGGAGAGTGTGAATTCTTGAAGATTATTAAGCAGAGCGAGTACCGAGTAATTGAGCAGTTGAATAGGTTGCCCGTCAGAATTTCTATTCTTAGCTTGCTATTGAGTTCCGAAGCACACCGAAAGGCGCTGCTGAAGTTTTGAATCAATCGTATGTGTCCCAGAACATTAGCGTTGCTGACCTTGATCACATGGCAGGGAACATATTAGCACATGGATTCATAGCCTTTGCAGAGAAAGATATTCCAAAGGGGATGAGAAATAGTATAAAGGCGCTTCATATCACAGTCAAATGCTAGGATGTGAGAATGGGTAATGTCTTGATTGACAATGGTTCCGCCCTGAATATTTTACCCCTCAAAATGCTGAAGAGGTTGTCGGTGGATGAAGCCCACATTCAAGACAATCACTTAATCGTGAAGGCCTTTGATGGCACCAAGAGGAGTCTCATAGGAGAGGTGGAGATAACTATTGAAGTAGGAGGAGTACCATTCCCCCTAATGTTCCAAGTGCTGGATATACAACAACCTTCCTATTCATGCCTGTTGGGAAGACCATGGATACACCAGGCAGGAGCTGTTCCATCAACCTTACATCAGGTGGTCAAATTCCTTACCCCGGAAAATTTTGTCGAGGTCAAAGGGGAAGAAGATTTTGTAGTAGCAAGCACAGCAGGTTTTTCCTATGTTGAACCACCAGAGGGGTCGTATGAATGCTCCTTCAGGACTTTTGAGGTTGCCGAGGTTATCCCAAAGACCATGATGGACTACTCTGTCATGAGTATCAGGTGCATGATGAGGAAAGGATTCGAAGAAGGAAAAGGACTAGGAAGGGACTTGCACGGGATTACACAAGCTGTTGAAATACCTGTACATGAGGGCCCCTTTGGACTGGGATTCAAGCCGACGCCTAAGGATTGTGCGGAAGCTGAAGAGAGATTGAGAAAGAGAAAGCTAGCAATGATGGGACATAGAGTAGAAGAAGAGAGGATGAAGTTCCCACCTTTGTTTGAAACTTTCAAGTCAGTCAGTTGGGTCAATAGTGACAGGTCGGAGGAAGAGCTAGAGATGTGAGGAAGATGCAGGGTCTGGATGTCAATGCTGTCTCAGATGATGGTCAGGAGGAGAATGATTGCCCATGGATTCGTGAGTTAGCCCCAGGAGAGGTTTTGAGCAACTGGGTTGAGTATGAGAGAGCAATCTTTGTTGATGACTCAGAGATGTAATAATCTTTAATCTTAAAATTAGTACCCCCAAAGAATGTCTATGACAATACCATGTTTGGATTTTTCTTTTCAAAATATAAAACTATCATGTGTTCACTTTCTTTTAAGTCAATGAAATGCACCGCAGAGTTTCATTCACATATTTTTACTATATTTTCATTCTTATTCATTCATTCTTACTAGTTATATATATTCTTTCTTTGGTATTTTTGTTAATTTATTTCCCAGGCCGACTGACGATGAATGCAAAGACGCTTGTGATGATCCAGGGTTCAACTTCGAGAAACCGGTCTTTGTTGACGAGCCCGACGATGAAGACATTGAGGACCAGGCCTTACCCCCAGACCTTTTGAGATTGGTAGAACAGGAGGAAAAGCAGATATTGCGACATAAGGAGCTTACAGAATCAATAAATTTGGGTACGAAGGAGGAACCCAAGGAAGTCAAAATCGACACTACTTTGTTGGAGAAAGAGAGACAAGAGTTAATTGATTTGTTGAGGGAATATGCCGATGTATTTGCATGGTCGTATCAAGATACGTCAGGTTTGGATCCGGAAGTGGCAGTGCACAGGTTACCTATCAGACCAGAATGTAAGCCGGTTCAACAGAAGTTAAGGAGAAAGAAGCCTGGTATGCTGTTAAAGATTAAGGAAGAAGTCAAGAAACAGCTTGATGCAGGGTTCTTGGAAGAAGCAAAATACCCAGAGTGGTAAGCAAATATAGTCCCAGTACCGAAGAAGGATGGAAAAGTTAGAATGTGCGTGGACTATCGAGACTTGAATCGAGCTAGCCCGAAAGATAATTATCCTCTGCCACATATTGATGTGCTAGTAGATAACACTGTGGGCTTTTCACTATTCTCGTTCATGGGCGGATTCTCAAGATATAATTAGATAAAGATGGCTCTAGAAGATTAGGAAAAGACTGCGTTTGTCACGGCCTAGGGAGTGTTTTGCTACAAAGTCATGCCGTTTTGATTAAAGAATGCCGGAGCAACATATCAAAGGGCCATGGTGAACCTATTCCATGACATGATGCATAAAGAGATCGAAGTATACGTTGATGATATGATTGCTAAAGCTCAGTCAGTGGAGGAGCGCATAGTGAATTTAAGAAAGCCCTTTGAAAGACTTCGAAAATTCCAGCTTAAGCTTAACCCGGTAAAATGCACTTTTGGAGCCACGTCAGGGAAATTACTCGGATTTGTAGTCAGTGGAAAGGGAATTGAGGTAGATCCGGACAAAGTGAAGGCCATCCAAAACTTACCCCCACCAAAGAACCAAAAAGAAGTTAGAGGATTCCTGGGTAGATTGAACTATATAGCTCGTTTCATCTCTCAATTAACAGCAAAGTGTGATCCAATTTTTAAGTTGCTTAAGAAGAAAAATCCAGGAGAGTGGGATGAAGATTGTCAGGCTGCTTTCGATAAGGTTAAAGAATATCTATCCAACCCACCAGTGTTAGTACTACTAGTAAGAGACAGGCCGATGATCTTATATCTCACAGTACGCGAGAATTCAATGGGAAGTGTGCTGGCCCAACAAGATGAAACTGGAAAGGAGCAGGCGATTTATTACTTGAGCAAGAAATTCACCGATTATGAAGCCAAATACTCGGATTTGGAGAAGATGTGTTGTGCACTTCCTTGGGCGGCTCTTAGATTAAGGCAATACATGCTCTATCACACCACTTGGCTGGTCTCCAAGTTAGACCCGATCAAGTACGTGTTTGAAAAGCCCGAATTGTCAGGAAGAATCGCTAGATGGCAGGTTTTGTTATCCGAATATGACATAGTGTACGTTTCTTAGAAAGCCATTAAAGGAAGTGCTATAGTAGAATTCTTGGCCGACCGAGCTAGCAAAGATTATGAACCGGTACATTTCGAGCTTCCAGATGAAGACTTGATGGCAATATGTCAAGTAGAAGAGGCGAAGGAAGAAGACGATACCTGGAAAATGTACTTTAATGGGGCAGCAAACCTATCGGGGCAAGGGATAGGTGCAGTATTGATATTCCCAGAAGGCGATTATCTCATAGCTACAGCTCGTCTAGAATTTCCAGCTGATCAGACCAAAATCATACACCTTTTTATTAGCTTTTTCATATGCTTTTTGAGTGTTTTATGCTTGATTATGCCTTATATTGGTTATAATTGTGTTCATAGGTGTTGACAAGAAGAAAAGTGCAAAATCATCAATTTTGTACCTTTATAGAGACTTTTTGGATGATTTATGACATAAATATTTTCCAAGGAAGTTTTGGATGAAGAATGGAGCCATCATGTTCGTGATTGAAGAGCTTGAAGAGTCAATTTTATGATTATCAAAGTCATAAAGTTGATTGCTTTGTGTTTTCAAGGCAAAGGAGCAAAGACAAGTTCAAGGCAAGAAGACATGTCAAGGTGATGAGCTATGACACAACCCATCTGGGTGATCAGGCGAAACACATGGGTCTTCAGACAAACCATGTGGGCACCCAGCTGGAGTTGTGACACTGCCCACCTGGGTTCTCAAGCAAGCCACATAGGTGCTCAAGGCAACCATGTGGGCGCCCAGGTGGAGTCGGGGTCCTTGTCCCGCCCGCGCCCAGCAGCCAACGTCGACACTCCCATGTCACTTCCTCTTGAAGCTACTTCAATACTTTCCAGATTTGGCGACAGTTTGGGAAAACAGCTATAACTTTTGATCCAGAGCTCCAAATGAGGCGTATGAAGATGCGTTGGAAAGCTAACGCCAAGAGCTAAAACTTTCATGTTTTGGTCGAAACCCAGATTTGACGTTTTCATGGACGAAAATGCCCCTGAAGTCTGCGGACAGAATCTGTTTTGGGTCTGACTTGCGTTTTTGATCAATTGAGCCCATATAATCTATTTGGGTTAGCTTGAAGATATGAAGAACAGCCCATAACGTCCCTAGGGTTAGTTTAAGTCACTTATAACTCTAAATTAAACCCTAGGCATCCCCCTATATAAACCCTCTTATCCTAGAAACCCTAGAAAACAATACAACACAACAAGAGGCGATACAACACTTAGGTTTTTGCGGTTTTGAAGAGGAGGCCGCTGCCTCCTTCTTCTCTTCTTATTTTCGTTGTAAGTTTTCCACCTCTCATGGATTGGAAACAATCCATGAGTAGGTAAACTCTTATACTTCTTTTCCTTAGGTATTTTTGATCAATGAATCTATGGTGAGACTTTTGTTCTTAATAATTTGATTTTTCTGTTTGAATATGTTTCTTATCCCTATGCTTCATCTTATGTGTACATATTTTGATTGATTTGGTGCGCAACTTATCTTGAGATTTATGAATGCTATAGTTAGATTCAAGTTGGCTTGAGTCAAGCTAATGTTGGTCCAAGTGACAGTTGTAATTCTAGGAATTCTAGGTTCAATGGGATTATCAAACCTTGTTGAAATCTATAGGCCGAGATGGTAATAGATGTAGATGAGTTTGGTATTGATTTATCATGCATGCGGAAAAATAGATCTTAATGCTTGCTCTATGATTCTTCCCAGGGGGATGCTTGATTAGAAACAATAGAAATTGGTTTTTGCGAGATGCAGACTAACTTTTATTAGCATGTTGGAGGGTTGAGTATTCCTCTCCTATACCAATTATTCAAGTGGAGTTGTTTAAGATGTTAAGAGGATTACTTTATTCCAATGAAAGTTGATGTCTACGTCTTAGGCTATATATCGATTTGGGGTAATTTATGATTCTTAATTGATTGCAATTTAAGTCAAATTCATGTCTTGTGTCCATGATCCATGATTTATTAGATCAAAATAACTACCTAAAGGAGAAGAAGTATGTTTTTAATCCATTGTTTTTCTCAAACTATTTTCTTAATCTCTAGTTTTATTCTATTTTATTGTTTTCTAGTTTAATTTGCCTATTTTGAAAAACCCATAAAAATCCCCTTTGGTAAGACTTTCTTTAGTCTGATTTGGATTTAATTAGTTTCCACCTTCTCTGTGGGATTCGACCCCTACTTGCCCTAGCTATTAGTTATTGGTTTGTGGGGATTTATATTGTGATTGCTCAACGACTCGATCACAATTTTGGCGTCGTTGCCGGGGAAGGAAGGAAGCAACAAGAAGATTGAAGACAAATTACTACCTAAGAATTTCTTACCCTTATCTTTTTATTTTTCGTTATTTTCTTTTTCTTTTATTTTTGTTTATTTTTCTTAGTTACTTTTAATTGTTGAATTTTTCGTTTAAGTTTTTTCTAGGAGTTGTATGCCAAATACAAGGAGTAGTGGTACTAAAAACTTGGAATTCAATCCTGAGCCTGAACGTACACTCTTTTCACTAAGGAGGGAGAATTTAGACTCGAGAACAAGGAGGAGATTCGTCAACACCAAGTTCTCAATCTAGCTCTCCACGTTCCACCACTTCTTCTTCAACTTTGGAACCACAATCCCCAAGAGAAAACATGGCCGAAGGAGACAACAATGCTAGGACTTTGAGGGAACTTGCTGCCCCAAACGTGGCTACTCAGCGCTTAGCAATTCAATATCCAACCAATGAAGGAAATTTTGAGATTAAGTCCGGATTCATTCAGTTATTGCCAAAATTCCATGGTATGGCTGGAGAAGATCCACATCGACGTCTTACTGATTTTCAAATTGTTTGTTCATCCATGAAGATGCAAGGTATTTCTGAGGAGCAATTCAAACTTAGAACTTTTCCTTTTACCCTTATGGATCGTGCAAAGGATTGGTTGTACTACATGCCTAGTGGTTCAATCACTTCTTGGACGAGCCTTAAGAAGATGTTTTTGGAGAAATTCTTTCCCGCTCATAAAGTATCAAGCATAAGGAGATAAGTGGAATTAAGCAAGCCCAAGGCGAGACAATGTACGAGTTTTGGGAACGTTTCAAGAGATTGTGCTCAAGTTGTCCAAATCATCAGATTCCTGAACAATTGCTTATTCAGTACTTCTATGAAGGTTTACTCCCATTTGATAGATCTTCAATAGACTCTGCAAGTGGAGGAACTTTCATCGACAAAACTCCCACCAATGCTTGGACTTTGATCGAGAACATGGCCGCAAACACACAACAATTTGGTACTCGCGAGAGTTGTGCACAAAGAGATGGAAATATCAAAAGGATCAATGAAGTCTCAACCCATTCCTCTACATTGGAGCAACGGGTTGAAGAGACAAATCAACAAATTGCTTTGCTCACTGATTTGTTCAAATCGAACTTTTCAAGTGTGCCAAAGGTTTGTGGAATTTGTTCATTAGGACATCACACGGATAGGTGCCCTAGTTTGCTCGAAGATGATGTTGAAGAAGTCAATGCTTTAGGAATGCAAGAGGGATTTCAAAGGAAGCAAGAGCCATTTCCAAGAAGCTACAATTCTTATGGGAACCAAGGTACTTACCAAGCAAGGCCGAACAACTACCCAAGGCCTAATTTTCAGCCATCTTCACATTATTCTGAAGGAATGCAACAAATGAAAGAGACCATGGAGATCTTAAGGAAGCAAATAGGTCAATTGGCAAGTGATGTGAGTGAGCTCAAAGCACAAAGCCAAAACAAGAATCCCATCTCAACCAAAAGTACCTCCTAAGGAAAATGTGAATGCCATTACCTTAAGAAGTGGAAAGGAGTTGGAAGAACCACTAAGCCCAAAATGGATGAAGGGACAAGCAAGAACGAAGATGAGTTGCATGTGCTAGTGGAAGAAGTCGAGATTGAAGATGAAGCCAAGGAAACTTCTGCTGTCAAGCCCAAATTGGATTCAAAGAAGGAGCCTTTTCCAATGAAATTGAAGAGATCAAAGAAAGAAGATGATGATCAAGACATCTTGGACATTTTTCGAAAGGTCGAGGTCAACATCCCACTTCTTGATGCAATTCAACAAGTGCCAAGGTATGCAAAGCTTCTTAAGCAATTGTGTACAAACAAGAAGAGGTTACAAGGTAAGTTAAATGTTGGAGCAACAGTTTCTGCTGTTTTGCAAAAACATTTACCTCCTAAATGCAAGGATCCAGGTATGTTTTCAATTACTTGTTCAATTGGAAATAATATCATTGAAAATGCTATGCTTGACGTAGGAGCATCTTTGAGTGTCATGCCTTATTCTTTCTATCAAACTTTAAATATCGGTCCTTTAAAATACACTGATGTTGTTCTTCAATTGGCTGATGGATCTTTGGTACATCCCAAAGGTGTGCTAGAGAATATTTTAATTAAAGTACAACATTTAATTTTTCCTATTGACATTTTTGTTATGGAAATGGAAGGAGAAATTTCAAAGGATCAATGCCCTCTCTTATTAGGAAGACCTTTCCTAAGGACCTCTCACACCAAGATCGATGTTTTCGATGGTTCATTGACAATGGAGTTTGATGGTGATGTTATTCATCCTAAAATTTCATCTAATTTATCTTTGAAGACTAATGATTTTGTTTGTGTAGTGCAAAAGTGGGTAAAGAAAGAGTTAGGTGAAGCATCTTCAACCATGACAAAAGAGCAAATTGCAAAGGGGAGACAAAGGATTGCAAGTTTTCGACAACGCAAGGATGAGAATTTCTACCTAGCTTGGGAGAGATTCAAGAAACTTTGCGCCGATTGTCCTCAACATGCCATATCTCAAGGAATTTTGATCGAATATTTCTATCAAGGATTAGGAATTGATGATCAAATTCTTGTGGATAGCATCAATGACATACCCTTGTTTGATCGTACTTGTGAAGACGCATATGAAGCATTGGAAGCTTTGACTTAAGCAATTGCACCTCCAAGTTGGACAAAAAATAAAGACAAGGAAAAGCTTGGAGAAAGAGGCGAAATTTCCATCAACACGCGTGAAGATGTCAACAAGGATATGAAGGAAGCTCGAGAGAAGTTACTCAAATTCGAAGAAGCCATAATTGAACTTTTCAAAGCCATGAGTGACACTCTCAACATCATCGTGGACTTATTGAAGGAGCACACTCAACGTTCCTTCACACATGGAGAATAAGAGTCCTCGAGGATGTCTAGCCAAAGACAATAAATGAAGGCGCTACTTGGGAGGCAACCCAAGAAACTAACATCTATCCTTTTCTTTTTAATATTCTTTTTATTAGTTTTAGATCATTTCGCATTTTCATGTTTTGAATTTTCTTTGTAGATTCAAATTGAGGAGCATCACAAGCAAATGGAAACAAGTGGAGGAAGCACAAGTGGAGATAGCAAATGGAGCATATGCTTTGCAAAAATAGAGAAGCTTTCTTAACTCCCATTTAGTTTCAAATGCTTTGATTGTTGATTGATGCATATTGAGATTGATTGTTTACTCCTTGAATTGAATTGTTTTTCATGCATACCATCATTGTATAAATTATCTCATGCATATCATACATATAGAATCTTAAGTGATAAGAGCCTAAGGTACCTCTTTGATGGTTATCAAGTGGAATTTTTGGTAAGAGATAAGTGTTCTTGGATTGAAAGATTTTTGGGAATTTTTGCACAAGTTTGGATAATAGTAAGAGTTGAAGTTGGAAGTAAATTTGGAAGCAAAAATGCAAGGGGAAGCACCAAAGGAGCAAAACCCGATTCTAGATGGGCCCCCAGGCAGATTGCCTGTGCACCCACCTTGGACACCACAGCCCCCAGCTGCCCTGCACCAAGCCAGCACCAGCACTAGAGCCCGACTCTAGCTGGGCGCCCAGGCAGTTTGTCTGAACCTCCAGCTAGAAAGCACCCAGATGCGACCACTGAGCTAAGACAGTGCCGACCATCCAAGTGCCAAGCCCAAGCCTCTCAACTCCCAACAACCACATCCAAATTTGCACACTATAAATACCACCCATCACCCATCTTCAATTCTCCAACACCCACCTCCAACCCAAAACCCATTCCATTTTTCTTCTATTACCTTTGTTCACATATTCACTCACTTTAATCATCAATTTCACTACTTCACCACTTACAAATAATTTCTTTCATCTTGTTATCACCCAAAACACTTACCCATTAGATTATCCAACACCTTTTCCATCAAATTCCTCAAAATTTCAAATTTTCAAGTTTTGGAGAAGTTGTAGATTTTTTTGGATTTTTGTTTGGAGTGGTTAGAAAGGAGATAAGAGATCATTTTGGAATTAAGTGAAGAGTTTTTGAGCATTGGGAAGTGCTACATTGATCTTCAAAAGAGATTTTTTAAGAAACCCTACAAGGTTACCTAGTGCCCGCCAAGTGTTCGAAAAAATGTCAAGGAGAGTGAGAACAAGAGCTTCAACGTCACAAGCCCCACCAATTGAGGAAGACAATGCCGCTCAACCATTCCTTGATGTGCCGCCACCAATTTTTGTTGATAATGATTGTAGAGGGTGGTATGGAGCAAGGTATAACAACTCGTTCATCATAGAGAAAGTACTTCCAACCAACATTGATCAAGAACTTGGAGTTGGCCCCTTGTTTGTCAATAGAGGATGGGAGTCACTTCTTCAAGTGGATGGATACTACTACCCCGATTTGGTGAAGCAATTCTATGCAAGTATGGACAAGGATCGTGATGGACATGAGTACACCATCAACACAATGGTGAAAGGTAAATACATTGTGGTTGATGAGGAATATTTGTGTCAATTGCTTGGCTTGAATAATGAGGGTTGTATGTTCTATTTCACTTATGTTGATGGAGAACAAAAGACCGCTACCGAGAGTGCATGGAAAAGGAATGATGCTTTGAGAAGATTTAACATTCCTCTTGGTATGGACAACCAAGGTAATAGGGAAGTAAAGGTCAAGTACATGGAACCTAGGGATAGACTTGTGTGTTATTTGCTACATCATAATGTCATTCCTAGGAGTAGTAACAAGCATAAGCTTCGCATTGAAGACTTCTATGTTGTGGATAAGCTTTGTCATGGATTAGGCCGTTGTGATGGAATACCAATGGCTAGGTTGTTGCTCTCTAGGATATGGGAAGTTGTCAAACCCACCTATGATGATAAGACCTTTGTTTTTCCATTGTTGATTAGCAAGATTTTGCTCAATGAAGGAGTTGAAGTCAATGGTGAATTACGCTTCAACAATGAAGGCAATGTCATCAATGTGAGTTCTTTAAGTCATTTGGGTATTAAGAGGCGAGTCATTGCCAATCGTGCACATTGGTATAATGTACATCGAAGGACTTATGAGCAAGGACTTAAACAACCACATGTGGAAGGACAACCACCCTTGGAAGTTAATGAAGAGAATTTCCAAGAGCTACCTATGAGACAATTCCAACAACTTATGGTTCAAGAGATGAGGCAACATAGGAGTGAGATGAGAGCTTATATGGAGCAAATGGAGGAGACCATGCGTGACTACATGGGCCAAAGAAGGCCAAGGAGAGACCGATGATTCTTATCCTTAGGACACTATATGTTTTGCATTTTTATTTTTCTTATGTTTTGCATTTTATCATGACATTGCCTGCATTTTTCTTTTATTTGTGTTTTAATTTGTATTTGTCTTATGTTTATTTTTGATCTTATATGAGACTTAAGTGTTTGGATGCTATGATTGATATTATGTTTGGACTAATTTGCTAAGATTGAGCTTCGACTTTCTTTGTGAATTAATCTCACATGTTTTTAATTAATTTTGTTTGCCCCGCTTATTGTGTTTTCATTGCTAGTGAATGATTATTTGATTTGTCTAGAATTTTGGGTTTTCTAAATAAGTCAAATTTATCATTTTGCACTTACTTTTCCAAAAAGTTCAAAAAGAGATCATTGAATTTTTTGTCAAATTACTAGCACAAACACACATTCAGGACAATGTGTCTTTTAAGTGTGGGGGAGGAATTAGTCTATTTGCAAGATCCTATTTTTCTATTTTTCTTATCTTATTGACTAGAGATAAATTTTTTCAAAATTTTTAAAGAAAATTGAAATTGTTTTGTATTTCTAATAAGTTTTGATTTAATTTCCATGAGTATAGTCTTGTGTAATACTAATTTGGTTTAGATACAATTGAAAATATTTTTCAAATTTTCTTATATATAATTTCATTCTTTGATTAAGAAGTGTAATTATAAGGTTTTTCATACCCAAAAATGGTTTGACAAGTGTATTACTTCTAGAACTTGTGTTGAATCTTGTGTACATATATAGAAGTATGTCATGGATATGTCAAAATCAAAGTGTGGGGGTATGAAGGGTAGCTAAAATCTTTAAAAAGAAGTGTTTTCATGAAAGAGGAGAAGAGATACTTCTGATCTTTCCATAGTTGTCACTCTTTGAAAAAATTAATAATTAATAATTAATAAAAAGAAAAGGTTAGTAACCTTAAAAGAGGATTAGAGGCATGGAATGCGGAAGTATTGTCCCTCTGAAAAAAAAAAACAAAAGAGTGTTAGTAACCTCAAAAGAAAAAAAAGGGAGTTAGTAACCCCTAAATCATGAACACTTCTAAGGTTAGTAACCTTGCTTTCTTAAAATGTAGTCACCCTTTTTAAACCCATTCTAATTTTTGATGAATATCCATGATATTACTTTTTCTTTGGAAATAGATGTAAATACAAGCTTATGATAAGTTTTCCTTGTCAAAATCATCAAAGGTATGTTGATCTTAGAACTTACATTATTGATTGGAGTGATTTTGTGCATAGTTGAATTGAATTTTATGATCTTTATATTTTTACTAACTTATATTGCATTTGATTAGAAAATGTAGATTAAATTCTTAATTTGTTAGAGATACTCTGTTTTCTAAAGATTGATGTTTCTAGTCAATATTTTCATAACGTTTGTGGGTGTCGTTCTAGTTAAGAAAACCCTCAGGTGACATCACACCTCCTAAGTACCTCTATCAGTCTTAGGTTGAAATGGCTTGCGTCACGAGCTAAGTGCCGCCGTACACCTACGAAAGTGGAATCAATACATTGTTTAGTTTAGGACTAACTTTTGTTTTCTTAGGATTTTTAGCACTAGTTTGCTAGGGACTAGCAAAGCTTAAGTGTGGGGGAAATATGATCAGACCAAAATCATACACCTTTTTATTAGCTTTTTCATATGCTTTTTGAGTGTTTTATGCTTGATTATGTCTTATATTGGTTATAATTGTGTTCATAGGCGTTGACAAGAAGAAAAGTGCAAAATCATCAATTTTGTACCTTTATAGAGCCTTTTTGGATGATTTATGACACAAATATTTTCCAAGGAAGTTTTGGATGAAGAATGGAGCCATCATGTTCGTGATTAAAGAGCTTGAAGAGTCAATTTTATGATTATCAAAGTCATAAAATTGATTGCTTGGTGTTTTCAAGGCAAAGGAGCAAAGACAAGTTCAAGGCAAGAAGACATGTCAAGGTGATGAGCTATGACACAACCCATCTGGGTGATCAGGCGAAACACATGGGTCTTCAGACAAACCATGTGGGCACTCAGTTTTTTATGTATGTAGATCTAGAGATTTTATTTTGAAGAATTGTTGAAGATTTGGAGGAGTTTTGCTCTAGGAGCCGCCGGCCCCTCTACTTCCCATCCTTAGATAAGTTTTTCTTCTTTTCTTTGGATGCCCACTCAATTCATGAGTGAGTAATCCTTTTCTTTTCTCCAATGTAGAATTTAATTGATCTCTTGACTTATATCATGGTGAGATTTTGTGCTTTTATATGAAAATTAATTGGGTATTTCTTAATATCTCTGCATGAATTCTATGTTGCTTGTTTTGATAGATTGAAACTAGCACTTTCTTGATAAATTAAGTAGCATTAGCTAAATTAAATCTTGAAGGATCTTCGGATTTAATTGTTTGGTAGCAATTGGAAGCGAAGGATCTTCCTTCCAAGGGATTTAAGAATCTTTGACCAATTTTTAATTGCCCATTGTGCTTGTAAATTACTAGATCTTAATGCTTTATTCTTGAGTAATTATCACACTGGATCAAGAGGTAATTATTTAAAGAGTAAAAGGGATAATTCACACTGGATCAAGAGTTTTATCTAATTAAGGTAATTTAGGATTAAATTCCAAGCAAGCTATCCATTGATTTCATAATCTTTAGATATCAATGATCTATGTTATTGTTGTCAAGAGGGATATTAATTCTATGTTGGAGGTTTCTCTTAATTATTTTCTCAATTTGTTTTCTGCTTTCTAATTAATTGTTTCCTTTAATTTCCTTGATTGTTTTCTTAGATAGTTTTGATTACTAGTTTGATTTGATTTAATTCTACTTTCAAAATCTTCTTTATTTTATTTGTTTGATTTAAGAAAAAGAATAATAACCTATCTCTCTGTGGGATCGACCCCTACTTGCTCTAACTATCTTTAGTTAGTAATTTTTGGGATTTTTATTTTTATGATTTGCTGACGACCGATCAAGGTTCATGAGGGATCATGTGGGAGCCACGTCAGTGGACATAAGATGGCGAGACAAGTCATGAGAGCAAGATACTACTGGTTGACGTTGCAGACTGATTGTATCAAATATGTCAGGAAATGTCATAAATGTCAGATTTATGCTGACCAGATCCATGTTCCGCCAAATGCGTTACATGTGATGTCAGCACCCTGGCCATTCTTAATGTGGGGCATAGACGTGATTGGGATTATTAATCCCAAAGCTTCAAATGGACATAGGTTCATATTGGTTGTAATCGATTACTTCACAAAATGGGTTGAAGCTGCTTCTTATGCAAGCGTTACCCAGGTAGTGGTCACCAAGTTCATTAAGAAAGAGATCATCTGCCGATACGGGGTGCCAGAAAGGATCATTCCTGAAAACGCATCCAACTTGAACCAAGGACTGGTAGAAGAGACTTGCAAACAGTTCCAGATCGCGCATAGTAACTCTACCTTTTATAGACCTAAGATGAATGAAGCGGTAGAAGCAGCCAATAAGAATATCAAGAAGATTGTAGAGAAAATGACTGAGACATACAAAGATTGGCATGAGAAAACTCCCTTTTGCTCTTCACGCTTATCGAACTTGTGCCCGGACCTCAACTGGGGCAACTCCGTACTCATTGGTATATGGAATGGAAGCAATGGTGCGCATCGAAGTAGAAATACCTTCCCTGCGGGTATATCGAGAAACTAAGTTAGAAGAGTCCGAATGGGTCCAAGAGAGATACGACCAGCTTAACTTGATTGATGAAAGAAGACTAACAGCTTTGTGCCATGGTCAGATATACTAGAAAAGGATGGAACTGGCATTCAACAAGAAAGTACGCCCAAGAGAGTTTAAAGTGGGAGATTTGGTGCTGAAAAAGATTATACCAGAGCAACGTGACCCAAGAGGCAAATGGGCACCGAATTGGGAAGGCCCATTCGTAGAAAAAAAGGCATTCTCTGGTGGGGCGTTAATTTTACAATAGATCGATGGCGAAGAGTTCCCAAGACCCATCAACTCTGAAAAAAAAGAAAACTCAGCCTAAAAAAGAAAAAGATTGGAAAAAGAGAAATAAGATAAGGAGGGATCCAAGTTGAGAACCCGCAAAGGGCGGTTTGGGTCCATCGTGGGTCACTTGAGTTGAAAACCCGAAAAGGGCGGCTCAGGTAAAAGATAGAAGGATGTAGTCTGCTGGAAACATTTCAAGAAAGTATCCTAGGGTCAAAAGGGTAAAGGTCTGGTCCAGACTGAGTTGGGTAAGGCAACATCAAAACCAATCTCGACGGATCTTTGGCAGACGTAATAAAATCATCGTCGGAGTATTCATCGACACGAGGTTCTATCTCTTCAAACACCTCCTTGCTGGTACTCAAATATATATATTCATATATATATATATATATATATATTAAATTCCTAGTTATATGCATTTTTGTCTTTATTATTTGTACACAGTTTTTGATTAATCAAATTTCAAAGTTTTTGGTAACGTTTGTTTGGTTTTTGCATCACTTTGGTCTTTCTTTCAAAATTTATTAAAAACGTACATGGGAACGGTCGCTTTCAATTATTCAAGAAGGGTATTAGTAAAAGATGCAAAGAAATATAAAGTCATCATCTGAGAAAAGGGTTTAAAAGAAAGAAGAGAGAATAGGGGCAAAAGATTGATACTAATACAGGGACAGAGTACTAAAAGAAGTTGAAATAAAGTAGTGGGCGAGGGTTCATAAGAGGAGGCCAGCAGGTCAAGAGTCTAAGAAATGTGCAAGGAAAACATGCAAGACCATGGAGTAATTTGACAAAGAAAATAAAAATCAAACAATCACAATCAAAACATCATAAATTTTTGCATCTTTGCATTGGCATGCATTACCATAGCATCAACATCATGCATCTTGACTACATCCAAGAATACATTTGGGAACCTTGCAGGAAATAATTTCATGGACAGTACAAGCTCTCAACTAACATTCAGAAGACGATAGCCTCAAATTGGTCAGAAGATGAACTTGTTAGAAAATATACTGGGAGACAATTACCTAGAACTAGGTCCTTAGGAGTCAATCAAAAGAAGACTTATCAGATTTAGATATCCAGAAGGGTGAATTGGAAGATAGTTCAAAGGATAAGCGGAAGACGGTCCTTTTAAGATTGAATTGGAAGACAGTTCAAATGATAAGCGGAAGACGGTCCTTTTAAGATTAAATTGGAAGACAGTTCAAAGGATAAGCGGAAGACGGTCCTTTTAAGATTAAATTGGAAGACCGTTCAAAGGATAAGCGGAAGACGGTCCTTTTAGGATTAAATTGGAAGACAATTCAAAGGATAAGCGAAAGATGGTCCTTTTTATATTTGATTGGAAGACGATTCAAAGAAGTTGAGTTGGAAGACGATTCCCCGAAGATTGAATTAGAAGGCAATTCGAAGAAGTTGATCGGGAGACAATCTATTTCAAAGTAAAAAGAAAAGTAAACATTTGGCCCGATAGTAGGGGCGAGTGTCTACTTCTTTGCACACTTCCTAAATCTAAAAAAGTATGCAAACTACTTCTTTGCTCACTTCTCGATAGTTGGAAAGTGCACAAAGAGGGGCAGTTGTACACACCCATTTTGTCTTGTATCCTTTAGTTTAAATCAATTTACTTCTCATTTTGGTCATTTGCGCGTCCATGGGCATTTTGGTCATTTGTGCATCCAGGGGCATTTTGGTCACTTCAAGTACATTTTTAGGATAGAATAGCTAATTAAGGAATCAAAATTTTAGGATGGGCACTTTTAGCATTTTTATGCATTTGAGGGTTTAGCTTCATTTAGTAGTGTTGCATTTTAGTTTTCAAATCAATTTTATCTTTTAATTCACGTAAGAAGCATTATGATCACCTACTACTGTAGTTCATTTAGCAATCCTCTGTCTAATTAGTAGTAATTGTTGATTGGTGAAAAGGAAAAGATAAAATGCTTTTATTAGTTGCACCTTGCATATTAGTATAATCCATTTTTGAGATTACATTTGCATATTTTATGAGGGTCCCAATTAGTAGTTTGGTTAAGCCTCATGCATTATTTTGGGTTTTGGCATTGCATACATATATTTGATTGCATTCAAAAGATACAAAAAATTATTGAATATCAAAAAAGGAATTTCATTATTACTTTGTTCTTTTTTACATTGTAGGAAATTTAGAAATTTATACATCCCATGTTACAAGAAGAAAAATTACAAAGTACATTGCTGCATTGCTAGGCCTATTTGAGGTGCTTTCTTGATTCCAACTCTCTTCCAAAAACATGGACTTTGAAGGGAAGAATGCACCACCTGCAGGATCAAGCACAAAGAACAAAAAAAGAAATGTAAAATGTGTCCCCATGACCCAAAGGCCTGTGCACTATTGATTAGTGCACACACCAAAGGAGCAAAAAGCATATGTGCTTGGGGAAAAGTTACTATTGGCCAAGTTGAACACAAGTTGTGAGATCCAGTCTTAGCCTTGAGATGTCAACAAGGCCATGGAAGCAAGAACAAGTATGTTAGTAATAGACACCAGAAAAACAACACAAAGGAACAAGATGCATATCAGGAGCAACAAAACGGTTTCAAACAGAGGACAAGCATTTAAAGTGCAGCTCAGGGAGTAAATTGAGATAAGGTCTAGATCACAGCAAGCTCAAGTAAGAAAGTAGAGATTATACAACAACATGGCAGTTTAAACAGTACACAGCAGGGACATTTAATCAAGGAAGACCCAAGAAATTGTAGTTGAACCCGGAATGCAAATCAGGCAAAAAATGGAATCAACAACAATAATTGACAAGGCAATGCAGCAACATAAACATGAGTAGGAATGCACTTGACAAATAGCAAAATAGGAATGACAAAAAAGCCAAGCAATCTCAGGCCTCACAAAGCACTCTGCAGCAAAAAAAGGACAGCTAGGCGCTTTCATTTAGTATTCACAATCATGCACTGTAGTACTCATTAATAGGCAAACATTTCCATTTAGTTTTGTAGTGTGCACAAGCTTAGTCAAACCTTATCACTTTTAGCAAGCATCATGCATTTGCAATTTTGCATACATACCAAACCTAGGTCCATTATCATATTCAGTATACCATTAACAATACTCCAAAAATGAGCATTAGTATAAAGACTTGCATTACACTCGCCAATTCAGGGCATTCATCATTACATTACATGTAGACTTAATTCATTTTTTGGAGTACATTAAGACATACCACCACAGGCAACAGCAGAAAGGTCAACCCATTTTAGCAAAGAAAAATTCCCAATTTGCTAACCAAATTCTAAATTCTAGTAGGATCATGGAGCGAGAGGAATAACTAGGTGATGTCGTGTTCTCAGCTAGCTCATCCCTTCCAGAGCTTGAACCTGCACAAGAAGACAAAAGAAATTGAGAGAGGGGATAGTTGGCAAAAAAAAAAAGGGGGGAATCGGTTGGAGGGGAAGGATAATAACCAAAAACAGATTTCTCTCTCTAGAGAGGGAAAGAAATTCTAAAACCCTCCATACCAAAAAAATCAATCGCATACAAAACAAGCACAAAAAGAGAAAGGAGATAAAAAAAGGGTGACGGCAGTCTCTGAATTCAAAAAAGAAAAGAAAAGAAAAAACACCAAAAAACCGAAAACTTTACTGTCTCCCTGATCATCAACCATCAACAAAAAACACCCACCCTGTCCACACATACACTTGACGATACACCGATTCCCATTTTTTTTTACATAGGCAACCACCAAGCTTTCGCTCCCATTTGAACCAAAAAAAATCATCACACGTCGATACAACGATATACACAGAACAGAAAGAAAAAAGCTCTCTCGAAGAAGATTTCTCCTCTCTCTCACACCCTCCTTCTCCCTCCATAACGACAACCTCTATCCCATTTTTCGCCAATAAACACACACACAGCAGAGAAAATCTCAACAAATTGGAGAGACTCTCATCCAAAAGTGTACGCATAACTCAGTCAAACGCCCTCCCCTTCTCTCCTTTTCTCAACTCCCTGCTCGAAAAAAAAAAGGCTTGAAGCTAAGATTCTAAAAAACTTGGGAATATCCAGGGCTCGAGTTAGCGTCGAAAGCCTTGAAAGCTAGAAGCTTTCGATTGATCATAGGTCGAAACGAGATTGGGTAGAAGAAATTGGGCCGACGGAGTCATGAAGGCTGTGGGTTCGTGAAGCGGCGGAAGAGAGAGAGCTAGGGTTTCTTTTAGGATCACAACGAAGAAGAAGAACTGAAAAGGGAAAGGGAGAAACTCGACTAAAGAGGAGAAGTGGAGATTAAACGGCACCGTTTAAACAGGTGAGATTTCTTTTTTTCCTCAATTCAGTCTTTCAACTTGTTTATTCTTGCGATTTGAGGCTGATAATATTTGATTGCTGCAATTTGGGACGTATCATGCTTAATTGTTGCAATTTGAGACTTGATTATGTGAGATTGCTCTAATTGGAACTTGTTTAAGTTTTTTATGTATAAATAAAGGTGCTAAATTTAAAGTTTTTTTTAGTTATCTGGTCTTCTCTATGTTAGATCTAAATAAAAATCCTAGCTTTTAACCTCCAATTTAAATCTTGAATACTTTCTTGAATAAATTTGTTTTTGTGTTGGATTAGAGGTCGAGTTTAAGTTTCTTGGCCATGAATTGTTTAAGATTAGGTCCTTTAGCCTAAAACTTGGATTTTAATTTGATTGGTTAATGATGTTTGATATGTTTGCAATTTTGATTTGAAAATGCATGATTTTTGGGTATTTATGGTTCAAAGGTTGTATCTTTTGGTTAATTAAGTGTGTAATGTCAAAGCCTGGATTTTTTATGTTTAAATTAACTTGAAATTGATCTTTATGTTAATCAAGCTTCATGATTCTTTGATTGAATTCCCTTTGTGTTAGAATGTGAGATCTATGTTTGAAGATGCTTGTTTGCTTAATTTAAAAATGGGAATTTAATTAATGGAGCAATTTTGATTTGAAAATGCATGATTTTTGGGTATTTATGGTTCAAAGGTTGTATCTTTTGATTAATTTAAGTGTGTAATATCAAAGCTTGGATCTTTTAGGTTTAAATCAACTTTAAATTGATCTCTATGTTAATCAAGCTTCATGATTCTTTGATTGAATTGCCTTTGTGTTAGAATGGGAGATCTATGATTGAAGATGCTTGTTTGCTCAATTTAAAAATGGGAATTTAATTAATGGAGCAATTTTGATTTGAAAGTGGGAGCTTTTGATAAAGATTGTGTTTGTAAGTTGAATTTTTGGACACATTAAATGAAATTTGTTTATTTATGGTAATTAAGGTGTTTAAGAGTTAATTGAATATTGGACCTTAATCTTGATTTCCAATTAAGCTAATCTTGATTTGGAAATGGGGTCTTAACTTAAAGTGAAGATTTTCTCAAATTGAAATTAGCTTGAAGATGATATGTAAGACACTTTGGGCTAATTTCAATTTTAAGGAAATTGAACTTGGAGTTAAAACCTAATTTCTCGAATAGAGGTTAATTTGAATGGAAATTGACAAATTTTTGGAATTATGGTCGTCACTTGGTAAATTTAGGTCCTTGATTTGTATTGATGAGGTGTAAATTGTGTTGTTGTTTCCTGAATATCACTGATCATTTTCTTTAGTGTACAGAAAGGACCCCAGCAAGCCCAGTCCGGCCCATAAGTCTTTTTTTTTCCTTTAGTTATTGTTAATTCATTAATTGGTCCAATCGGACCTTGGTTTGTAATAATTTAGTAATTTAGAGTAGTACTAAAGTAGAACTTAGATGCATGCATATCATACTTATCTGTCATTGATTATATCTGCTCGCATTTCATGCCACCTTTAAATTCAGTTAATGACCGTAACCTCTCCGAAGAAGGGGCATTCAGTGCGTGGTCGAGTTTTCGGGGCCACTGAATGTCTCCGAGGATAAGACGGCTCTTCTCGGGATGCGTCGAGGCTCCGAGCTTATATCCCGTGAAGTGTTTTCAAAAACTCGGGTTACGCGAGTTAACTTTAATAATCAGACTTTGCATTTATCATTTGCACACATGCATTGATATAGAGATAGAAAAAGATCAAAATAAAAAAAAAAGAGAAGAAGAATAAAAGAGGTAATAAAAATGTTTTCAAAAAATGTTTTTCAAATCATGCTCTTTTATTTGATTTTCAAAATTAAGAAATTGGTAAATCAAGAGATTTCAAGGTAACCATTTTCAAAAATGGAACCTTTTCTTAAGCTAATCCAAAAGAAGAATTTGAAAAATAAGGTAACTCCCAAAAGAAGATTTTGGAAAATAAAGATACCCAAAAGAAGGTTTTGGGAAATTAATAAAATTGGTCAAGTTTTTAGCAAAATCAAAAATGGTAAAAGGATTTTGTCATAGCATTTTCAAAATTTCCTTTTCGAAGAGAAAATGATCAACAAGAGAACAAATAGTGAAAGAGAATCAGAATAGAATTAATCGACGGTATTCGATTATATTCTTCGTATTCTCAACATCGGTTCCAAAAATGGTTTTATTTTCTTTTTATAACCCTAATAATAATCAAGATCAAGGATTAAAAGCAACCAATTTTTCTTTTTGACCTAGTAGATCTACATAGACTAGAGGTACCGACGCTTGACGGGCGACTCGGGGGTGCTAATCCTTCCCCGAACCTAGATTTAGGTTATGAGACCGGACCATAGGTTTAGTGGGTCCATTGCCAAGCTCTGAACCTTACTAGGCTTAGGTGGCCTTTAGGTGACTAATCACACCTTAGAAAAAAAGATTAGTGGCGACTCCTTTTCCAAATGTCGTCTCGGCAGGGTTCCCCGGACCTGAACGTTTCGACAGGTACTTGGTAATAATAACTTACCACCTCCTAGGGAGGGAGCAGCAAGGGGTGAGAATAAAGCTGATTCCATCCCTGGACAACAGGAGGCAGTAGATCACGCACCTGACAACGTGGAAAAGGAAGTCAACCCAGTTGGTCCTCGTGTTGTAGCCTATGTACCACCTCATGTGAGGAACGGTAATGGCAATGGTGCAAGGAATGGTCATCAACGCCATCTTGCTCCACGCCATCCACCTCAAGGTGTTGATGCACAAGGCCCAGTCAATTACAACCACATTAGGGAGATAGTTGAAGACATGATTGGCCCAGCCTATAGGAGAGTAGGCAGCCATCTTTCCAGAAGCCATACCATGAGGAGTATGATAGAATCTATCCTCTACCTCGTGGGTACAAGGTTCCTGACTTCACAAGCTTCTCTGGCACCTCTAATGAGCAGACAACTCTGGAGCACATCGCTCGCTTCACTGTACAGTGTGGAGAGGCCAATTCTGGCTACCACAAGCTTCACTTGTTTCCTAACTCTGTCACAGGAGCAGCTTTTACTTGGTACATCAGCCTACCACCCAACTCAGTGAAAACCTGGGAGGAGATGGAAAGATTGTTCCACACACAGTTCTATAGAATTGAACCTGAGGTCTCCATGGCAGACTTGTCACGCCTCTACCAGAAAAAAGAGGAGTCAACTGAGGAATACTTAGCTCGTTTCAAGAAGCTAAGGAATAGGTGTCGCACACCTCTCCATGAGATAGAGTTTGTGCGCCTAGCTCAGAATGGACTTGACATAGAGCTTCGAAAGAAGTTCGAAGGAGTTGATTTCAGAGACTTCTTCGAGATGTCAACCAAGGTGACAAGATATGAGACTCTCCTAAGAGAGGAAAATGAAAGAAGAAGTTCATCCTATGGCACTTACTATCAAGAGCCAAATTTTGAACTTGGAATAGCTGAGGTTAAGGCAGATCGCCCTATAGAGTGTCCATGTCTCGTGAAGGCAGGAGTAGGACACCCTCAGACCCAGGAGAGGTTTGTTGCTATGTATCATAGACAAGCAGAGAGGAAACCTTATGATGGGAGCAAGACTTACTCATTTGACACTTCAAAAACAAATGAAGTCTTTGATTTCCTACATAAGTCTGGTATGATCAAGTTACCACCTGGACATGTCCTTCCTTCACCTGAAGACATCAAATGGAGAGAATACTGTAAGTACCATGACTCCTAGAGGCATTCAACCAACAACTGTATTGTGTTCAAGAACATAATACAAGAAAAGATAGAAAAGGGAATACTTAAGTTCCCTGAGGCGCCTAAGAAGGACATGGGAGTTGACAAAAGTCTTTTCCCAGCTCCTATCCACATGGTTGCATTCAACCTCCCAAAGGATGGACAACTGGCTAGTAAGGAGAAGAAAAAAGGAAAAACAACTCCAAAAAGGGTGACTTTGGCTCCAAGTACCTCCTTGGTAGACAACCCTCAACATGAAGTTAAGTTTATCACCACTCTGCTAAAATCAAGAAGTTGGTTGATAAAAATAAATCTAAGACTCTAGGCGTTCGTTCAAATCGGCCTTGGTATCCAAACACGACCGCTGACAGACTTAAAGCACCAAGGAGGAAGCTGGAACTTTTCTCATCTAAGGATGAGGAGGAACCGATGGAACATCTTGATACTTATTCCAGAAAGAAGATTCAACGAAAGTTGGAGTTTTCGTCAAAGACTCCACTCTAGAAGAAAGAGAAAAACAAGGCAAAGCACACTCCTAGCTCTGGGGGCAAGCCAAAAGCTTCATTTCCTCCTCCTAAGCAGAGCAAACGGGATTATGGAGAATCATCATCAAGGATGGCGCAATCTTCCTCTCATCCTAGCTCATCTACTCATCAGAAGGTGGAAAGGTCTTCCAAGAGAGAGCATGATCGACAACCACAAGTTGAGATTCATTCTAAGTCCTTTCCAAAGAGGACTAAGCGTGAAATCAGACCATGGTTGGATCACAAGAAAGAAGAATATCGCCATGCAGCTGTAAGAAAAGAGATGAAGCTGAGGAGTGACCATACACGACCATGGATGGTCAAGCCACCATCAAACACTCAGAAGGGTGTGTGGCGAAAAGTGCAACAACCCAAGTACCCTATTTAAAAGAATATGAAGACTTGGAGGAGACGAGAACTTCGGAGAAGAGCAAAAGCTCGAAATGAATAAGTGCTTGACACCATACAAGTTGATGAGAGTGGAAGTGAACCTTCAAAGGACTCACCACCTACCAACGAGATGGATATATCCCTCATGGACCTAGCAGACATGGGAGTGAAGTTGTGCAAGGAGAAAATCCTTTCTGAAGAAGCAAAGCTCAAAGCAAAAGCACTTAAGCTAAGTAGGAAGGAAGTTGAACTCCAAGATCGAAGGCAAGCCTTGATTGATATAGTCTATGGCAATGAAGATTATTCTTGCCAAAAACTAGCTGCTAAGGGCGCCATCAATGAGGAAGCAGTCCTTGCATACAAAAGACTAGCCATGAGAGCATTCGCCATAGGAGATGAAGATGGAGAAGATGATGACTTCGAAATCCGTAGTATTGACAATGACTCATACTACAACAAGTTTCCTTATGAAGCTTTGTCTAGAAGGCTTGAAGACTGGCCACCACATGAGGCCACTTAAGATCTTCTCCACATCTCAGAGAGCATGCCACCATGGCAAGTATCAATTTTGCTTGAAAAAGCAAAATTAGATAAGGAGAGGAAAGAGTTTGAAGCTAAGAGATTAGAAAATATCGAAGCTGAAAACATTCTCTTCGAAAGACAAGAAGCCATAGATGATGCTGCTAAACAACTCCTTAGGAGGGTCATCATCGAAGAGCTTAACATGAAGGTAGACAAGTGATAGGAACTTATTTACCTTAATTCTTTATGCTTAATTTCAAGTTTTTCAAGTGCCTATCCTTTGAATTAGTACTTAATTTCTTTGTTTTTGTCTTATAGGTACTTTTGGAGATAATAATTATGGAATTAGACAAATCAAGCAGTTTTGTGAAGAAATTGGAGAAACAATCAGAAGATCGGGTCTTGAAGTTTGCTCTCGGAAGTTAGACGCGTTTGTGAAGCGAAAAAGAGTAAAAAGCTTGAAAAGCAAGTTCTGAGGCTACCCGGCCCCGAGTACCCCCCTACCCGGCCCCGGGTACCCTCAGGAACGCGTTAGAATCCTTTTCTTGAGACCTGAGGACACCCGGCCCCGGGTACCCCCTACCCGGGGGCGGGTCAGTTGCGAAAATTGCGATTTTTGAATTAGTTTTCCTACTTTAAGTGGGTTTTATCTCCAAGATCTCATGATCCCACAACTCTTAAACTAAATCTAGGGCCTAGCTTAGTTATTTTCCTAGTCTTTTTAGGATTTTAAACATATTTATTAATCATTTATTTATTTCCTAATTATTTGAGGATTAGGTTTTAGCCCCTATATAAAGGGAGCCTTTGTACACAAATCTAGAATCTTTATTCTTCTCTCTTCTACTTTTCTTGTTCTTGGTTTTTATCAATATGAGATAAGTTTTTCTCTCCAATTCCATGCTTAGACTTTTAGGTTGATTTGTGAGATTTATGTTCTTAATCTGATTATTTTTTTGGTATTTTATGATTTCAGATTTATCTTTATGTTTTTATGATTTCTAATTGATTTGGTGGCCAACTTATTAATTAGGATTATAAATCTATTGCTAGTTGGGATTCTATACCGTTTGGTTAGGTTTCACATGGTAGCAACTAGTTGATTGGGAGTTATTGAAGGGTAACTGGGAATCACTAGGAAATCCTGAATGCAAATTGAATGCTTGCCCGTTTGGGGAGTGTTATTTGTGTAGGCTATAATTTACTATGCTTAATGCTGTTGAACCTTGAATTCTTTGTGCGTTTTCCATAGGGTTAGGACCACAATTAGGCTAGTTAATAGCATTCGCTTTAATTAGTATTGTGGTGAATTCATGGGATTGATTAGCGTTTGTTGTCAATCTACGCCTTCTATCTTGATGAATATGTTAATATCTTTTGTTTCAATGATCAGATCAACCTAAATAGTCAATGCTTGGGATTGGAGTATTTATTTATCTTGTTTCTTAATTTTCTTATTTTCTTGTTTATTTATTTTATGGTTACTTTATTCACAAAACCCCCCAAAATTGTTAGTTTTAGGATTAGTTAGAGTAAAGTAGTTTACACAACTCTCTTTGGGATCAACCTGAACTTACCCTGTCTATAGGAAGGTTTAGTAATTTATTTTTGGTAGTAAACGACACCCATCAACAAGACCTCAGGAGACCAAGATGAAAGTCTGTGGACTCCACACTAGGAGGATAATGGCGCCACCCATATGGAGGATGCCATACCAACTCCATCTAACCAGAACATGTGTGATGAGAGTTTGGGAGAAAAGCCAATCGCCATGAGTGAAGAAGAAACATTAGCTGCTGAGGACTTTGACAACAAATCTGTTGATTCAATGGCCTTTGGACAGTTCATGGTTAATCTGAACCATACTTGCATCA
Organism: Corchorus olitorius; assembly: GCA_001974825.2. Taxonomy (NCBI): domain Eukaryota; kingdom Viridiplantae; phylum Streptophyta; class Magnoliopsida; order Malvales; family Malvaceae; genus Corchorus; species Corchorus olitorius. Next base: position 204,527 of record AWUE01021185.1, read on the forward strand.
ATCTACCATGCACATTTGCTGCTAAGTTAAAAGAGCGAGTGGAATCATTTGAACCACCCTCTCCCTAGGAGAGTGAAGATGTCATTGAGTTCCCCTCTAGGAATGAAGAAGACTTAGGGGGCAACAACTCAGATGATGCCAAAGCAATGATCTTCACCAAACCTGATGAAACCAATACTTGCCACATCAAGCCTTTATATATTAGGGCACATGTTGATGGCCTCCCAATCAACAGGGTACTTGTTGACAATGGTGCAACGGTGAATCTCATTCCCTATTCATCATTGAAAAAGCTTGGCAAGTGTACTGATGACTTGATCAAGTCAAATGTCACTGTGAGTGATTTCTTTGGCAATGTCAAGAAGACAAGAGGCATACTGCCTGCCCAGCTGACCATTGGGTCAAAAACGTCCCTCTCTGCCTTCTTTGTAGTTGATTCCTCATCAACTTACAACAAGCTACTTGGTAGGGATTGGATTCACTCTAACTGGTGTGTCCCATCATCTTTACACCAACTGCTGATGTTTTGGAATGACACTGAAGTTGAAGTGGTCAAAGCAGACAACAGACCATTCAAAGTTGAATCCAATGCAATAGATGTGAGATTCTATGATGGAACCACTGAACCTATCAGGTTCATGGGTCAGGACAAGTATGGCCGGCCATACCCATTCATCTCCACAGGAGAAGTCAAACAAGAAACCTTGAAAGAGGTGATGGAAAATCTTGTGCGGCCTGATGCTTTGATCCCCTTCAAGCTGTTTCCATGTGCTCCCATCATAGAGGAGATCCCATGAGTACACAACCTAGAGAGGTTATGTTGGCCAACAACACCGTGAAAAAGTTGTCGACATTGGCGTTAGAGATGAAGCTCCAAAGCTTAGAGGACTCAGCCGCCCCATCAGCTGATGCGGCATATCAAAGTGTAGAAGATTCACAAGACGAGATCACCATGGAGGAACTTGACCTTGCTCCCATGAAGTTAGATAATCTCAAGGAGGAAGTACAAGATCCTTTACATGAAGTGAATCTTGGTACTGAAGAAGAGCCTAGGCCGACCTATATAAGTCAGTTGTTGGCCTAAGAAGACAAGCCACGCTTTGTAGCCTTGTTAAAGGAGTGCAAAGATTGTTTCGCCTGGGACTATTGTCGAAACGTTCGGGTCTGGGGAACCCTGTCGAGACGACATTGGAAATGGAGTCGCCACTAATCTTTTTTTAAAGGTGTGATTAGCCACCTAATGGTCACTTAAGCTAAGTAAAGTCCATAGCTCGGCAATGGACCCACTAAACCTAAGGTCCGGTCTTTGTAACCCAAATCTAGGTTCGGGAGTCGATTACGCCCAGGGAAGGATCAACACCCCTGAAGCGCCCGTCAAGTGACGGTACCTCTTAATCTAACTAGATCTAATGGGTCGAAAAGAAAAGTTGGTTGCTTTTAATCCTAATCTTGATTATTATTAAAAAAAGGTTATAAAAAGAAAATAAAACCATTTTTGAAACCAATGTTGAGAATTCGAAGAATATAATCGAACATCGTCGATAAATTCTACCTCGATTCTCTTTCACTATTTGTTCCCTTGTTGAGTCTTCCACACTGGGAAGAAATTTTGAAAATGCTGTGACAAAGATCTTTTACCATGTTTTTGTTTTGAAAAAACTTGATCAATTTTATTAATTTCCAAAATCTTCTTTTGGAATTGCTTAATTAAAAAAAACATTCTTTTTGAAAATGTTTACCTTGAAAAACTTTTGAATTGCCCTTTTCTTAATTTTGAAAATCAAATAAGAGAACATGGTTTGAGGAATACTCCTTTTTGAAAACACCTTTTATTACTTCTTTTAAGTTTCTGATTTTCTGATTTTTTCACTTTTTTGGATTTTTTTCTTTTTCTATCTCTAAATTAATGCATGTATGCAACAGATGAATGCAAAGTCCAATTATTAAAAGTTAACTCTCGTAACCCGGGTTTTTGAAAGCACTTCCCGGGATATATGCTCGGTGCCCCGACGCATCCCGAGAAGAGCCGTCTCATCCTCGGAGACATTCAGTGGCCCCGAAAACTCGACCACTCACTGAATGCCCCTTCTTCGGAGGGGTTATGGTTGTTAACTGAATTTAAAGGTGGTATGGAATGCGAGCAGATATAATGAATGGCAGATAAGTATGACATGTATGCAGCTATATTCTACTTTAATACTACTCTAAATTACTAAATTATTACAAAGCAAGGCCAAACTGGACCAATTAATAAATTAACTATAACTAAAGACATAAAATAAGATTCATGGGCCGGACTGGGCTTGCTGGAGACTTTTCTGCACACTAAAGGAAATCATTAGCGAAGTTTAGGAGGCATACAAACAAATCAAGATATAAATTCAAAATCAAGGACCAAAGCAAGAACAAATTGAATCTAAATTAAAGGAAAATGCTTACACCACAATTGAATCCTTTTTCAGGAAATCAAATCTTTAGACTCACAATCTTAATCTTCAAATTAAAAGGCAATCAAAAGGTGATCACACCAAAATCATACACCTTTTTATTAGCTTTTTCATATGTTTTTTGAGTGTTTTATGCTTGATTATGCCTTATATTGGTTATAATTGTGTTCATAGGTGTTGACAAGAAGAAAAGTGCAAAATCATCAATTTTGTACCTTTATAGAGCCTTTTTGGATGATTTATGACACAAATATTGTCCAAGGAAGTTTTGAATGAAGAATGAAGCCAATATGTTCGTGATTGAAGAGCTTGAAGAGTCAATTTTATGCTTATCAAAGTCATAAAGTTGATTGCTTGGTGTTTTCAAGGCAAAGGAGCAAAGACAAGTTCAAGGCAAGAAGACATGTCAAGGTGATGAGCTATGACACAGCCCATCTGGGTGATCAGGCGAAACACATGGGTCTTCAGACAAACTATGTAGGCACCCAGCTGGAGTCATGACACTGCCCACCTGGGTTCTCAAGCAAACCACATGGGTGTTCAAGGCAACCATGTGGGCACCCAGGTGGGGTCGGGGTCCTTGTCCCGCGCGCGCCCAGCAGCCAGCGTCGTCATTTCCTCTTGAAGCTTTTTCAATATTTTCCAGATTTGGCGACAGTTCGGTAAAACAGCCATAACGTTTCATGCAGAGCTCCAAATGAGGCTAATGAAGATGCGTTGGAAAGCTAACTCTAAGAGCTAAAACTTTCGTGTTTTGGTCGAAGCCCAGATCTGACGTTTTCATGGACGAAAATGCCCCTGAAATCTGCGGACAGAATCTATTTTGGGCCTGACTTGCGTTTTTGATCAATTGAGCCCATATAACTTATTTGGTCAGATTGAAGATATGGAGAACAACCCAGAACGTTCCTAGGGTTAGTTTAAGTCATCTAGAACTCTAAATTAAACCCTAGGCAGCCCCCTATACCCTCTTATCCTAGAAACCCGAAACACATAGAATAGTTTTTATCTCTTTTTATTTTCGAAGGATTTGCGGTTTTGAAGAGGAGGCAGCCGCCTCCCTCTTCTCTTCCTATTTTCTTTGTAAGTTTTCCAGCCTAACAATCCATGAGTAGGTAAACTCTTATACTTCTTTTCCTTAGGTATTTTTGATCAATGAATCTATGGTGAGACTTTTGTTCTTAATAATTTGATTTTTCTGTTTGAATATGTTTCTTATCCCTATGCTTCATCTTATGTGTTCATATTTTGATTGATTTGGAGTACTATTTATCTTGAGATTTATGAATGCTATTGTTAGATTCAAGTTAACTCGAATTGAGTTAATGTTGGTCTAAGTGACAGTTGGAATTTTAGGAATTCTAGGTTCAATGGGATTATCAAACCTTATTGAAATCTATATGTCGAATTGGAAATAGATGTAGATGAGATTGGTATTGATTTATCATGCATGTGGAAAAGAATAAACTTAATGCTTATTCTAGGAAGGGCTGGAACCCGGATCAGAATATTAGAGGTTAGTTTTAGCGAGATGCGGATTAATCTTATTAGCATGTTGGAATTAGCATTACGTCTGTTCCTATACCAATTATTCAAGTGGAGTTGTTTAAGATTTTAAGAGGATTACTTTATTCCAATGAAAAATGATGTCTACGTCTTAGGCTATATATCGATTTGGGGTAATTTATGATTCTTAATTGATTACAATTTAAGTCAAATTCATATCTTATGTCCATGATCCATGATTTATTAGATCAAAATAATTACCTAAAGGAGAAGAAGTATGTTTTTAATCCATTGTTTTTCTCAAACTATTTTCTTAATCTTTAGTTTAATTCTATTTTATTGTTTTCTAGTTTAATTTGTCTATTTTGAAAAACCCATAAAAATCCCCTTTGGTAAGACTTTCTTAAGTGTGATTTGGATTTAATTTGTTTCCACCTTCTCTGTGGGATTCGACCCCTACTTGCCCTAGCTATTAGTTATTGGTTTGTGGGGATTTATCTTGTGATTTGATCAACGACCTATCACAATTTTGGCGCCGTTGACGGGGAAGGAAGGAAGCAACAAGAAGATTGAAGACAAATTACTACCTAAGAATTTCTTACCCTTATCTTTTTATTTTTTCGTTATTTTCCTTTTTCTTTTATTTTTGTTTATTTTTCTTAGTTACTTTTAATTGTTGAATTTTTCGTTTAAGTTTTTTCTAGGAGTTGTATGCCAAATACAAGGAGTAGTAGTACTAATAACTTGGAATTCAACCCTGAGCCTGAACGTACACTCTTTACACTAAGGAGGGAGAATTTGACTAGAGAGCAAGGAGGAGATTCGTCAACACCAAGTTCTCGAACTAGTTCTCCATGTTCCACCACTTCTTCTTCAACTTTGGAACCACAACCCCCAAGAGAAAACATGGTCGAAAGAGACAACAATGTTAGGACTTTGATCGAGAACATGGCTGCAAACACACAACAATTTGGTACTCACGAGAGTTGTGCACAAAGAGATGGAAATATCAAAAGGATTAATGAAGTCTCAACCCATTGCTTTACATTAGAGCAACGTGTCGAAGAGACAAATCAACAAATTGCTTTGCTCACTGATTTGTTCAAATCGAACATTTCAAGTGTGCCAAAGGTTTGTGGAATTTGTTCATTAGGACATCACACGGATAGATGCCCTAGTCTGCTCGAAGATAATGTTGAAGAAGTCAATGCTTTAGGAATGCAAGAGGGATTTCAAAGGAAGCAAGAGCCATTTCCAAGAAGCTACAATTCTTATGGGAACCAAGGTATTTACCAAGCAAGGCCAAACAACTATCCAAGGCCTAATTTTCAGCCATCTTCACATTATTCTGAAGGAATGCAACAAATGAAAGAGACCATGGAGATCTTAAGGAAGCAAATAGGTCAATTGGCTAGTGATGTGAGTGAGCTCAAAGCACAAAGCCAAAACAAGATCCCATCCCAACCAAAAGTGCCTCCTAAGGAAAATGTGAATGCTATTACCTTGAGAAGTGCAAAGGAGTTGGAAGAACCATATCCAACTAAGCCTACAATGGATGAAGGGACAAGCAAGAATGAAGATGAGTTGCATGTGCTAGTGGAAGAAGTCGAGATTGAAGATGAAGCCAAGGAAACTTCTGCTGTCAAGCCCAAATTGGATTCAAAGAAGGAGGCTTTTCCAATGAAATTGAAGAGATCAAAGAAAGAAGATGATTATCAAGACATCTTGGACATTTTTCAAAAGGTCGAGGTCAACATCCCACTTCTTGATGCAATTCAACAAGTCCCAAGGTATGCAAAGCTTCTTAAGCAATTGTGTACAAACAAGAAGAGGTTACAAGGTAAGTTGAATGTTGGAGCAATAGTTTCTGCTGTTTTGCTAAAACATTTACCTCCTAAATGCAAGGATCCAGGTTTGTTTTCAATTACTTGTTCAATTGGAAATAATATCATTGAAAATACTCTGCTTGACTTAGGAGCATCTTTGAGTGTCATGCCTTATTCTTTCTATCAAACTTTGAATATTGGTCCTTTAAAATACACTGATGTTGTTCTTCAATTGGCTGATGGATCTTTGGTACATCCCAAAGGTGTTCTAGAGAATATTTTAATTAAAGTGCAACATTTAATTTTTCCTATTGACATTTTTGTTATGGAAATGGAAGGAGAAATTTCAAAGGATCAATGCCCTCTCTTATTAGGAAGACCTTTCCTAAGGACCTCTCACACCAAGATCGATGTTTTTGATGGTTCATTGACAATGGAGTTTGATGGTTATGTTATTCATCCTAAAATTTCATCTAATTTATCTTTGAAAACTAATGATTTTGTTTGTGTAGTGGAAAAGTGGGTAAAGAAAGAGTTAGGTGAAGCATCTTCAACCATGACAAGAGAGCAAATTGCAAAGGGGAAACAAAGGATTGCAAGTTTTCGACAACGCAAAGATGAGAATTTTTACCTAGCTTGGGAGAGATTCAAGAAACTTTGCGCCGATTGTCCTCAACATGCCATACCTCAAGGAATTTTGATCGAATATTTCTATCAAGGATTAGGAGTTGATGATCAAATTCTTGTGGATAGCATCAATGACATACCCTTGTTCGATCGTACTTGTGAAGACGCATATGAAGCATTGGAAGCTTTGACTCAAGCAATTGCACCTCCAAGTTGGACAAAGAGGAAAGACAAGGAAAAGCTTGGAGAAAGAGGCGAAATTTCCACCAACACGCGTGAAGATTTCAACAAGGATATGAAGGAAGCTCGAGAGAAGTTACTCAAATTCGAAGAACCCTTACTTGAACTTTTCAAAGCCATGAGTGACACTCTCAACATCATCGTGGACTTATTGAAGGAGCACACTCAACGTTCCTTCACACATGGAGAATAAGAGTCCTCGAGGATGTCTAGCCAAAGACAATAAATGAAGGCGCTACTTGGGAGGCAACTCAAGAAACTAACATCTATCCTTCTTTTTAATTTTCCTTTTATTAGTTTTAGATCATTTTGCATTTTCATGTTTTGAATTTTCTTTATAGATTCAAATTAAGGAGCATTACAAGCAAATGGAGACAAGTGGAGGAAGCACACATGAAGATAGCAAATGGAGCATATGCTTTGCAAAAATAGAGAAGCTTTCTTAACTCCCATTTAGTTCCAAATGCTTTGATTGTTGATTGATGCATATTGAGATTGATTGTTTACTCCTTGAATTGAATTGTTTTTCATGCATACCATCATTGTATAAATTATCTCATGCATATCATACATATAGAATCTTAAGTGATAAGAGCCTAAGGTACCTCTTTGATGGTTATCAAGTGGAATTTTTGTTAAGAAACAAGTGTTCTTGGATTGAAAGATTTTTGGGAATTTTTGCACAAGTTTGGATAATAGTAAGAGTTGAAGTTGGAAGTAAGTTTGGAAGCAAAAATGCAAGGGGAAGCACAAAGGAGCCAAAACCCGATTCCAGATGGGCCCCCAGGCAGATTGCCTGTGCACCCACCTCGGAAGCCACAACCCCCAGCTGCCCTGCACCAAGCCAGCACCAGCACTAGAGCCCGACTCTAGCTGGGCGCCCAAGCAGTTTGTCTGAACCCCCAGCTAGAAAGCCTGAGCACCCAGATGCCGAACACTGAGCTAGGACAGTGCCGACCATCCAAGTGCCAAGCCCAAGCCTCTCAACTCTCAACAGCCACATCCAAATTCTCACACTATAAATACCACCCATCACCCATTTTCAATTCTTCAACACCCATCTCCAACCCAAAACCCATTTCATTTTTCTTTTATTACCTTTGTTCACAAATTCACTCACTTTAATCATCAATTTCACTACTTCATCACTTACAAATCATTTCTTTCATCTTTTTATCACCCAAAAACACTTACCCATTAGATTATCCAACACCTTTTCCATCCAATTATTCAAATTTTCAAATTTTCAAGTTTTGGAGAAGTTGTAGATTTCTTTGGATTTTTGTTTGAAGTGATTAGAAAAGTGACAAGAGATCATCTTGTAATTGAGTGAATAGTATTTGAGCATTTGGAAGTGCTACATTGGATCTTCAAGAGAGATTTTTCAAGAAACCCTACAAGGTTAACTAGTGCCCACCAAGTGTTCGAAAAAATGTCAAGGAGAGTGAGAACAAGAGCTTCAACGTCACAAGCCCCACCAATTGAGGAAGACAATGCCGCTCAACCATTCCTTGATGTGCCGCCACCAATTTTTGTTGATAATGATTGTAGAGAGTGGTATGGAGCAAGGTATAACAATTCTTTCATCATAGAGAAAGTACTTCCAACCAACATTGATCAAGAACTTGGAGTTTGCCCCTTGTTTGTCAATAGAGGATGGGAGTCACTTCTTCAAGTGGATGGATACTACTACCCCGATTTGGTGAAACAATTTTATGCAATTATGGACAAGGATCGTGATGGACATGAGTACACCATCAACACAATGGTGAAAGGTAAATACATTGTGGTTGATGAGGAATATTTATATCAATTGCTTGGTTTGAATAATGAGGGTAGTATGTTCTATTTCACTTATGTTGATGGAGAACAAAAGACCGCTACCGAGAGTGCATGGAAAAGGAATGATGCTTTGAGAAGATTTAACATTCCTCTTGGTATGGACAACCAAGGTAATAGGGAAGTAAAGGTCAAGTACATGGAACCTAGGGATAGACTTGTGTGTTATTTGCTGCATCATAATGTCATTCCTAGGAGTAGTAATAAGCATAAGCTTCGCATGGAAGACTTCTATGTTGTGGATAAGCTTTGTTATGGATTAGGCCGTTGTGATGGAATACCAATGGCTAGGTTGTTGCTCTCAAGGATTTGGGAAGTTGTCAAACCCACCTATGATGGTAAGACCTTTGTTTTTCCATTGTTGATTAGCAAGATTTTGATTAATGAAGGAGTTGAAGTCAATGGTGAATTACGCTTCAACAATGAAGACAATGTCATCAATGTGAGTTCTTTAAGTCATTTGGGTATTAAGAGGCGAGTCATTGCCAATTGTGCACATTGGTATAATGTACATCGAAGAACTTATGAGCAAGGACTTGAACAACCACATGTGGAAGGACAACCACCCTTGGAAGTTGATGAAGAGAATCTCCAAGAGCTACCTATGAGGCAATTCCAACAACTTATGGTTCGAGAGATGAGGCAACATAGGAGTGAAATGAGAGTTTACATGGAGCAAATGGAGGAGACCATGCGTGACTACATGGGCCAAAGGAGGCCAAGGAGAGGCCAATGATTCTTATCCTTAGAACACTATATGTTTTGCATTTTTATTTTTCTTATGTTTTGCATTTTATCATGAGATTGCATGCATTTTTCTTTTATTTGTGTTTTTAATTTGTATTTGTTTTATGTTTATTTTGGATCTTATATGAGACTTAAGTGTTTGGATGCTATGATTGATTATATGTTCGGACTAATATGCTAAGATTGAGCTTCGACTTTCTTTGTGAATTAATCTCACATGTTTTCAATTAATTTTGATTGCCCCACTTATTGTGTCTTGATTGCTAGTGAATGATTATTTGATTTGTCTAGAATTTTGAGGTCCTCTTTATACGTCTTTTGCACTTACTTTTCCAAAAATTTCAAAAAGAGATCATTGAAATTTTTGTCAAATTACTAGCACAACACACATTGAGGACAATGTGTCTTTTAAGTGTGGGGGAGGAATTAGTCTATTTGAAAAATCCTATTTTTTTCTATTTTTCTTATCTTATTGACTAGAGATAAAAATTTTCAAAATTTTTGAAGAAAATTGAAATTGTTTTGTATTTCTAATTAAGTTTTGATCTAATTTCCATGAGTATAGTCTTGTCTAATACTAATTTGGTTTAAATACAATTGAAAATATTTTTCAAATTTTCTTATGTATAATTTCATTCTTTGATTAAGAAGTGTAATTATAAGGTTTTTCATACCCAAAAATGGTTTGACAAGTGTATTACTTCTAGAACTTGTGTTGAATCTTGTGTACTTGTATAGAAGTATGTCATGGATATGTCAAAGACAAAGTGTGGGGGTATGAAGGGTAGCTAATATCTTTTAAAAAGAAGTGTTTTCATGAAAGAGGAGAAGAGATACTTCTGATCTTTCCATAGTTGTCACTCTTTGAAAAATTAATTAATTAATTAATTAATAAAAAGAAAAGGTTAGTAACCTTAAAAGAGGATTAGAGGCATGGAATGCGGAAGTATTGTCCCTCTGAAAAAAAAAAGAGCGTTAGTAACCTCAAAAGAAAAAGGGAGTTAGTAACCCCTAAATCATGAACACTTCTAAGGTTAGTAACCTTGCTTTCTTAAAATATAGTCATTCTTTTTAAACCCATTCTAATTTTTGATGAATATCCATGATATTACTTTTTCTTTGGAAATAGATGTAAATACAAGCTTATGGTAAGTTTTCCTTGTCAAAATCATCAAAGGTATATTGATCTTAGAACTTACATTATTGATTGGAGTGATTTTGTGCATAGTTGATTTGAATCTTATGGTCTTTGTAT